>UXGC01000726.1:0-61130 GCA_900480045.1 Eurytoma adleriae | reverse complement strand
GCTTCAGACGAGGGTGGTCGAGTGGCTTCGGTTGAGCTTGGTTTTTGACTGGTAGCTTCAGACGAGGGTGGTCGAGTTGCTTCGGTTGAGCTGGGTCTTTGACTAGTAGCTTCAGACGAGGGTGGACGAGTGGCTTCGGTTGAACTTGGTTTTTGACTGGTAGCTTCAGACGAGGGTGGTCGAGTTGCTTCGGTCGAGCTTGGTTTTTGACTGGTGGCTTCAG
The DNA here is from genome assembly GCA_900480045.1 of Eurytoma adleriae. Classification (NCBI taxonomy): domain Eukaryota; kingdom Metazoa; phylum Arthropoda; class Insecta; order Hymenoptera; family Eurytomidae; genus Eurytoma; species Eurytoma adleriae. The sequence goes on along the minus strand of UXGC01000726.1, from coordinate 60,907 downwards.
ACGAGGGTGGTCGAGTTGCTTCCGTCGAGCTCGGTTTTTGACTGGTAGCTACAGACGAGGGTGGTCGAGTTGCTTCGGTCGAACTTGGTCTTGGAGACGTTAATTGGCAGTTTACTTCGTCAGGCCAATTGCAATTTCCATGCTTTGGATCAAAATGTAGACCATCTGGACATTCTTGCAATACTTTATCGCCATCAATACAAACGTAGAATTTATCACAGTCAGTTTCATGTTCTATGACAACTAAAACTCCTCCAGTATTTTCTTTTGGACATTCTTTGAATGTTTCATGATAAATCACAGATTTGTTAATCACTACATTTTGTTTACTTAACACAAATGAAATATTGAACACCAGAACAAGAAGAATGATGGGTACTGGAATTAAATAACAATTTCTCTTATAAATTTTAATTTAATTTATAATAAATTAGCACTTCAATAAATATTTATTTAAGAAAATCGAGAAAAATACGTTTTAAAGCTTGATTTTAAAAATGGTTGACTACTTACTCTTCATGATGGAGTTCTTGTAATTACTGAAGTACTGACCGTGTACTAAGTAAATAACGAACTGATCGATCATTATTATGCACTCTTTTATAAAGCTGAAGCTCTTATCTTATAAAACTAGATCGATTATCTTATCATCCCGGTCGAGCTGTTTTTCTCACGTATCAGAATTGTCCGTTGATTACCCAATATTTCTCAAAATTTTGCATATTCGTTTCAAGTTACTGGATATTTATATTCGGTTAATTTAATTTTATAAATAATAACATTTTATTTGAATTTTATAAATAATAACATTTTATTTGAATGGGCCAATAAAATGTTTTACATTTTTTTTAAGTAGGCTTAATAAGAAAATTAAAAATCGGATGTAATTATACATCAACATGGTATACGTTTTGACATTTTAACCCATTGTTTTCAAAATGTACTAGTCAAGTTTTTAATATTACAAAAGCTAAGGTTATTTGCGAAATTAAAAAAAAAACAAGTTTTTGGCCTATTTTTTTAGATGGTGGCAATTAACTTATGCAAATTAACTTATCTTATTTAAAGATAATTAAATTTAATAATTAAAAAAGTATATTCATTAGAATAATAATTTTAGCGTCCTGCGCACCAAAGCTTTTCTATTTCCGCCACCAAATACATGAATACATTGTGTACTGACTTTTGAATGAGATAAGCGTCCTATTATCGCTAGTTCACCCCCTCACAAGAACTACCAGTGACGATGATCAAAAAAAAAAATTTGAATGAAAATAGTTTAATTTTCAGTAGTAATATGCAGAAAATGTGGATACGTCATATTTTATTAAGAATGAAATTAAAAGCTCTTGAAATTATCAACTCATAATCTGCAGTAGTCCAAAATGCGGATACGAATAATCGGTAGGCACTCAAAGGGGCTACGCTATCATGAAACATTTCACTTCCTTGTAGACGCGCATCACATTTTCGATCGTAGCAATTGAAATAAAAGTGACGCGCTCTTTTAAGGCAATTATCGGCAAAAGAATACCGCGTTACTACCGAGAAACGACTAATCCCCCTCTTACCGATTCCGCATCACATTCCCGCGATAACGCGAGCGCACGCGCCGCAGCCGGCTTTCCCGTGGCGCGTGGAGTCAACAACCGGCGAACGCCGCCGCGGAAAGAAGCGTCCCCGCGGGAATCAGCCTTGACTCATCCGCGATTTCGAGAAGCCGACAATGACGCGAGCGGGTGCGCGCGCCTCCCCGAGGGACTCTCGCAGGAGGGATATATCGACGAGAGCCCTCTGGGGAGAACCGGTTCACCGCAGACCGATCACTCGACCAGTTTAGGGCGGACGTGCGTAGGTGACTGATGCCGGCTTGTCACCTGATTCAACGCCGCACTGGCATTCTCGAATAGGCTTTGGCATTATGACTTTGCAATTTGAGAAAGGGATGCTTCATGGATTCATCGTTTTTATTACAATTTTTTTCTGAATCTTCTGCAATAAATCGAATGATTTTAATATAATTATTTTTAAATCGAGATTATTCGTAAGTATTCGTTTTGAAAATTTATCAAAATAACATTGATTGAATGCGATTTTTCATTGCATCCAATGCGTGTTCAAGGTGCTCCGATCCTCATTCGCAAACTCACTCCGTTTCGCTTATCTGCCTCTCTCTTTCCGGTTTTCACACCGCGGAACTGGTCCGTGCGGCTGATTTACGCGATTCACTGAAACGATAAAGCGTGCGACGGCTACCTGTGCGTGAAATAAAGAATCCGCAGTTGAGGTATGAGGTACTCTCGAACATGTCATTTCCCTGTCGAGTTTCTATCATCCGTGTATTGACGTTGACTACGTTGAAAGTAAGCATAATCAGAAATACTACATTTTCAAATGTCTTTTAGAAGTATGAACAAAAGCAATGTTTTTTTTAAGACAAGAGTACAATTATAGGTGGAATTAAAATTCTTGAATGATAACCGGATCATATACCAATATCTTGCATGTAGATCAAATTCTTCTTGACTTTTAGAAGTACAACATACTTGCACTGTATTTTAATATCTATAATAAATCTTTTAATCCGTCTCATTAAATTATCACCTAAAATCTTTTTTATGATGAAATTGAAGTAAGTAATTGATAAAAACAGTATCATTATTTATTTTATTACAATTAGAATTCGGTTAAAAAATGTAAATAATTAATATTATTGCATCATTGCTAATCAGAAATTAAGAACTAATTAACTCTGCTTTCGAGCATCACGTAAATAAACTAAATAAAAAATCGAACAAGTCTAAAGTGAGCGCATGGCCCATTCGATCACGTAGGAGCCGATCCCAGCCAGTCGATCCAAGAAATGAAATAAGAAGCCTGATGGTCCGGAGCGCGCGGCATACCACCACGAGTAACAATTCAATCGCGGCAGCGAAAACGGACTAATCAACGCTCGAAGTAGGTCCAACTCGATCGCGATCACGATCCAATGCAGGGATCAGAATCGGTCACGCGCCTTTCGCAAGAAACCGCGAAAATCGTCCTCTCGCGACTGCACGTCAGTAGGTCGCGCAAGTCGCACGGTGAAAGCACGCGAGATCCGCGCAAGCGCCGCCCAATTAAATCCTACAGAAAGGGTGAAATGATTCGCTCGTTGGGAGCCATTAGTCCAGTGCATATTCATTCTTGTCGGAGCGTCTATGAAAATCTTGTGGGGAAGATGTAAGTACTAATTTGGACTTTGAGAAATAGATTTCTCATGTTTCTCCAGTTATTTATAATTTTGTATTTAGATATATTTTTAATATTTAAACATTTTTTTAAAAAATAGGTATGTAGTTTATAGTTTTGCATTTCCGGACTTGCAAACAGGTGTCTGCGTACACCTTTACGGTTTTTTTTCCACATGCCCATCGTATAGAAATTTTTGGTTTTTGTATAATTTATTATGCACTTTGCAATCATCAAAGCCTACTTTTTTAACTGCTGCACTGCAGACAAAAGAATAATTTAATAATTAAGATAACAATTGTAGTTCCTATAACGGTTTTTAAAAATTTTTTATATCGTCGAAGGGAGTTTGAATTTAGGTAAGCTCTGCGTTAAGTAACTAATTCTTTAGCTTTCTCGAGTAAAGCGTACTATCACTTTCTGCACTCGTCGCGCGTGACGGAGTCAGTCGAGTGGTTGCGCCGCTTGCCCATGGAATATGCAAGAAGCCCGTTGCCCTGCCTTTGCCAACTTCGTCTTCTCTCTTTCATTCTCTTTCAGATGAAAATTCTCGTCCATTTCTTTCTCTCCGACTTGACCTAATGGAATAAGAGAACCGAGTGCGAGCTGAGAATAAGAACGACAGCGAAGAAAGAGAATAGGATATTTCTTTTCTTCGAGAAGAAAGAGAAAGAATAGAAAGAGAAGGAAGAGGTAATTACGCGTTGCAGGACAGAGACTCGACATCAGAATGACCTCACTCGACCTGACACGGGTAGAGCCGACCGCAGGGGGATAGATATCCTCGGACTTTAGAGGCGTCTGTATGCTACACGCTTTTCTTTGCATGGCAGGATTGTCCTAGGCCTTTGTAAGAGCTGCATAAATCCTACGGCTGCAGTTTTACGATGCCAGTTTGAAGTTGATGAAATTTTATCTTCTACAAATGTGTCGATAATTATTCGTGGAAAGACTGTTTTACTAACCATCGGAATAATGAGAAACACATGTACAATGATTATAATTTATTCCAGTATTTCGGTACTGCTGATTATTACTAAAACGGAAAGGTTATACTGAAATTTTATAGCTTTCTTCAATAGACTTTGGTACAAGTAAGCCGTGCAGTACACATGTAGCTGTCTCTCTATGAATTCAGTTATGCGCGGGGTTGAGGAAGGAGGATCAGCGGAGTTTCATCGGTACATATTCATGGATGAATCCCATTTGCTGGGAACCACGCGAATGGCATCGTCTCATCACGTTGCCCCGTTTCTCAATCGGCGCATCCTCTTCCTCTCTCTTCCGACCCTTCTCCCCGCGAGGTCGTTTAGCGAGGCAGTTTAACAACTTGGCGACATTTAAGATCAAGGTGTATCGCGCGTCTGTTTATTACCTTCTAAGAATAAGAATCAATATACAAAGCTTCTGAACTTTTGATTTTTCTCCACCGGAGTTCCTTCGTCCTTTCTATGAATATGGAAATTGCTGTTTTCTTGCGCCTTGATTTACGACTCGTACGGTTACCTTAGAGGGTAAGGTTCTTTTGAGTATTTTGTCAGTGACTTAGTCATTTTAAATAGTACTTTCATTTTTATTTGAAATTACTCGAACCGTTGCTGCTGTGTCGATTGCTGCAAATAAATAATAACGTTAAAATTGATTTACGCCTGTTTCAAAATATGCATCTAATATTAACGAATTGAGACGTCAAATAAAATTTTTCGAAGGCTTTTAAAAAGTCGATTAATTGGAGCTGTTGAGTGGTAGATCGCGAATAATCGATCGTAAAGCAACAATTGCTTATGCAACAGCTCCCAGCTCATACGTGCGAGTTACGCGTGGGAAGATAAACGCCGTGGATTGAAGGTGTTTAAAAGTAGCAGTCGATTCATCGTCGACAATTGTTCAATTTGTTCGGAGAGAAAGAAAGCGTAATTACTACAGCACTAACACACGCTTCGATGCAGACGCCGTTATCGACGTCTTCGGACTAGATTACGCCTATAAGTGCTCACTCGTTAAAATTAGTAATAGACCGTTTAATAATAATAAAATTTACTTTTACGATGCCGCAGTTCGCTTCCTGCTCGTTTTCATTGAAATAAACTACGGTTGCACTTTATTTCATCAGTACTCTAGATAGCAGTTTTATTAATTGCAGTAGAATGTATTTTTATTTAAATATTTTCTAATGCTGTTAAAATATAACTATTATTTAAGTCTTAAAAAATCTAATAAATTAAGGGTAGGTGAACTTTCAATTTATTATTTAATCGAAAAAAATTGATTTGCTTCACAAAAAATCAAAGAATCAATAAATCGCTTGCCTGTAAAAGGTGAAATATAAAAATTTAGACCGGCGTAAAACCGAATGAAGTTAGTTCAGGTCAACCTCGAACTATCATAATTTTCTGTGAAAATTAAAAAAAAAAAATATTAAATCCACCATAAAATAATATTTGAAATAAATCGCATTGTTTAGCAGCTTAAAAGCAATTCTACATCGGCAAAAAGGGAAGGCGAAAGAGCGTCGAGCGGCGATAAACGACGGTAGAGAGTGAGTCAGGAAGAAGAACCGATCTGACGAGATTCTCCTTCCCTCTTTCTCTTTCTTTCCAAGTGCGGTGCATCGCTTTGCGCGCTCCTAATTCCGCATTTACGTCGACGCCGTTGTCCCTTGTCGCGGTCGCCGGCCTTTTACGGCACGCTGCATGATACAAACGAGATATTCCACTTAAGTTTGATTAGCCTTCTAGAATACTTCTCTGCTCGTCTTCATTGAGAAAAAACGTCTTTAATGCCGAATTTCTTTTCACGACCGAACGAATTTCAACCATTGATTTTTTTCCTCTATACGGCGTGATGACAAAAACCAGTTTCGTTATTAGCAGGTTAGGCTTTAAAGGCAGCGATGTTTGCTTTCAATTAAATTTTAAGAGACGTCGTTTGCAGAATGTTCAACACTATTGTTGTACGCTAATTGATGTTCGACAATTTTAATATACAGGTACTGCTACTTCGCTGCTAATGTTTATTGATTCAAGGTTCTTCTATAAATATCGAATTTTTAACAAATACAGATATTCGATATTTTTACTTAATACACATATATCTCTTTTCTTAGTTTATCAGTGGTAAAATTAAGTGAAAAATATCTACTACTGAAACTTGAAATCATAAACATGTCCAAGCTACTTTTATCTCAAAAACTACGTGTTAGTTTGAGTTATGAAATGCATTTACCGAATCAACTATCTCAGAAAGCTTTCACTCATACAAACTACAATAAAAAATCACCAGACGGCTGTTGCACCTTATTGCTATCGCTTTCCTTGAAAAAGTTTTAATATTACATAGGTTCAGTAGACATATTTTTGATTCGTGTCACGACATCGAGTAAACCCGTGCATAATCGCAAGACTGTACCCGTCTATTTTCATTTCTCGGCATCTTCTCTTCCCGGAGGTGCGACGTCCAGTCTTTGCCCACGGCTAAAGATAGTCGCACGTGCGCGCGCGGCTTAGCCTTGAGGACACTGCACTCGGCGAATCGCGACTGATATCAGCGATTTACCGAATGGTACAAGTAGAAGGATCTAGTGACGGATTTTTTTTGTTTTTTTTTGCTAAGCTTTTGATTTATCTGTCGCGACGGTTGTTAAAGGATTAATCTTTGTTTTCAAATTTTGAAGTAGGATTGTTTTACTTAGTAGAAATCATTTTTATTCTAAAGTCATTTTAATGCGCAGTTCGATTGCATTGCAAATTTTTTATCATTATTCGTGCACAAATTTTTAAAGTTCGTCTTAGATTTTAGTAAAATATGTAGTAGCTATAATTTTTCCATATATTTTTAGTACGCGAATAAAATTTTTATCACCACTTTTTCGTCATAAAAAACGGACAAAAATCAATTGAGTCTCAACTCATGGAGCATAAATAAAACCATAAAGATGCACGATTCACTAAATCTTCACGTTTATTGTTCTCCTTATGCGCGATTCGAAAGTGCAACGATAAGATGCTTAGTTTCCGGCTTTCGCGCCTGAAAAATCGAAAAAGAATTGCGGTCAGTTCTTGAGAACCTACCGCCCACGCATCTGGGATGTCAGAAATAACCAATTTTTAAAATTCCTTGAGGAAAATGGTGAGGGAGGTTCGCCGTGCGGAGGGTGAAATGGAATCCGGAGGACCGAAAACGAGATGACATCTGGATTTATTTGCATCAGTTTTGTTTTGACTCATTAAACGAGGCGCAGTGTGACCGTTAAGGGTACCGTAAACCCTACAACGCGGATTTTTCTCGTAACCGCGAATTTCTCGATTTCAGTCGTGTGGGGGTCCCTTCGCGTATTTAATTGCCACGGCAGCAGACTAATTTATATGCGCGCATGTGAGATTCTCATTTCGACGAACTCTTTTGTTCGAGTCTCACACTTACTCTGTTACACGCGTCTTACGGGTGATCGGAGAAGATAAGGGTGGTATTGGATTTTCAGCTAACGGTTCAGTCATATTTCTTACAATTTGCTATAATTGTGACGAATAACTTTTTTAAAAAATTAATTTCGCTTCCTTTTCAAATGACGATGATGATCTAAACGATTCTAATCAGAAAATAACAAATTTTTTAATTACAATCCAATTTTGACGCCTACATATTGAAATTGTAAAATTTAATTAAACTACATTATCTAGTTTAATTTTAAATTTGATAGGTTAATTACTACATAATGTTAACAACAAGATACTAGCTTTAAGTACTCGTAAAGCGCAATGTAAACAGGATTTCGGTTTAATGTAGTGCATGCAATTAATTTAATCGTAAAGATATATTAAGTTTTGCAACTTCCCCTTTCTCTGCCAATTTATGACTTAAGAAAGAGTCTTCCGAAAAAGTATTTTGTTATTTTTATTTTATTCCTAAATCTCGAAATCTTTTAGTACTTCGCATTCCTACTTTTATGCATCATTAAATTCGTGTTTAAAATAACGATCCGTAATGAAAAAAAATGCACAAATCTTAGGGTGAATTATCGGCAAAAGTATTCCATGAAAAAAAGCATTACTCATTTAGAAAAACATTTAGTTTTTTTGTGTTATCAAAGGGTAAGGGTACGGATTTTGTTGTTTTTTTTTAAATTCTGAACAGATATTTCAGATAAAAAATATACTTGATAAAAAGCTACAAAAGAATAGAATAGCTATGAAGCTATTGGTGTATTTATAACGAATTCTCAATTGATCACATTGAATTCCTTAATAGAATTACTATAAACGTGATCTGTATAAAAGTAAGATAAAATTGTTCTTTCGATAAGCACCTTATCGCGAATAATGCAGCGCAGCCTCTAATCCCTGGTTTTTCGCTCGGCAGCCACGTGCGCTAAATAGCCAATAAACGAGCCTCGGTGAAATAACCGGAGCGACTACAAAGCAAATAACTTCCTCCCGGCGAGCCGGCGAGTATTTTCCTCGAGTCGGCAGCGCATTCGTTACGCGATTTAAAGGCCGCGAGAGGTGAAGAACTCGCGGAGTCGCGGCTTAACGACCTGCCTAAGCGGCCGCGGGAACATCGATCCTGCACCGCCGCTTAGTATATAAAAGCGATTATTGTTTCGCACCTACGATAAACAACTAATCCTCGCCCAGTTCTCTCGCCTCTTGCTCTTCTCCGTCGCATTTTCTACCTTTTTCTTCGCCTACTCGCACTATTGTCTTTCTCTGGACGTGTCGTGTTTTGCATTTTATCTTCTATTTTCTCCAGTAACTGTACAGTTTTGTCTTTTCGTTTGCAGACTTAGTTAAGTTGTTCGCTGGTTTTTCGAATTTCTACCGTAATAAGGCTTAACTGATTCCCTTTTTTATTTAGATAACAGTTATTTTTGTATCGTGCATGAGAACAATACTTCAAGGACCTAATGTAGAAACATTTTTCCAAGTGCTTTCGTATTCGCTTAAGGGAATGTTTCGATAAAAAAGAATTAGTCGGATTAAATTATAAATCATTGATATCTTAAAATAAAATTAAATGATATTATCACTTTTAAAGTACAATATTTCGTCACATTTTTTCCCTTATCGACACGTTACCTCCATTTACCTCGCCAAAGTAAGCCCGTGCATCCGGACGGTATCGGTAATGCGCGCGAGTAACAACAGTTGTTAACAAGCCAAGTGCGGTGAGCAACAACTGCCGCTCGATTTACGAGCATCTCGTAAAAATTTCAATGATCCGAAAAAAAGATCGGACACCGTCCGAAATCGTGTTTCTCGCTTTTATTTTCGACGCGCTGCTTGGGGATATCATTACGCCGGTGATCGTAAAAATTTCTGTGCAAAGGCGCGTGCTTGCTCGAAATTGATCGCGTGCGAAATGGATTTGTAGTTTTGATTTTATGGGTACACCGGCCTTCCGTCTGTGTAAATCAATTTCTAATTGTACTGCGAGAATTTAATGCTTCTTGGTTATGTTCTTTAAAGAACCGATTCTTTCGCCTTTCAAGGTGCACCTCCGCAAATACAGAATTTAATAAACTATCAATCTATCTAATGAAAATTCAAAGTACAATTTGCCAGCCGATGAAAAAAATTGATCGGTAAATTGTTCATTATCGCTCGGACAGTTTTACTCTCTCGCCAGAAGGAAATTTATCCCCAAAATAAACTCGATAGCGGAGAAGCGCGGTAAAATCGCGATCGATCAGTCGCACTTGCCCTTTTAATATGATCGCTTCGGGGCGCAAAACACATGTTTCTCGCGTCGAGCTGCTTGTGGGCTTTTCGCGCTCGGTTTACGGCGTGGCCGCTAGTTTTATCGCACTGAAAACGCAGTAAATCGGTTCGCTTTAATGGCTCGCGCGGACCGACGATTTACCGATCGCTCCGCCGCATCGTGGAGTCTTCAAACGAAACCGTGACTGTGTTTTTCTCGCGGGCGTCGGCTTTACGGCCCACTCGCTCGTTTTCGCCAGCGCTAATGAGCAACTCGCCACGGCGCTCGAATCCGAGCTCGAATCCGAGCTCGAATCCCACCTCGACGCCGCCGTTTCGAACTTGGCCATTTTTTTCGAAATACTGCAAAGAATATTATATTCATTTTCATTTTTTTAGTTGCCAGTTGCACTGAAAAAAGACAGCAGTTTATCGAGTACAAATCTGCGGCGTGGCATTGTCTCGTTTGTCGCAGGGAGAGGGGGTATTAGCATGTATTGCCAGAGCTTTGCGCAGTGAAAGTAAGCAGCGGGCAACGCACGCGGTTCTGCTCTAATGATGCTTAGGCGACGCGAGAGCGGGGGATACGGCAGCATCTTCGGGCGACACTGCGCTCAATGGGCAGGAGCGATTTAGAGGAAAGAGGGATAGAGAAGCTGATCTCATCAATTTCATTCATAATATTTTTATTCAAGTTTGCAAGTGTGACGGAATAAAATAAGTGTATAAGTAAAAAGTTTCGTTTGTCTTGACTACGCGTGACTCATACTATAGATAGTAAATTGAATTTTATTTTATATGTAACTTTTGAGGATGCTTATCATCGCAGATGATAAAAAGTTGAATAAAATCAATTGATCTGATCATATTGCATTAGATTGAAGATATGCCTTTAAAAATAGAATTAGTAATCTATTAATTTTTTTAGTGCATAAGCTATTATCTATTACGTTAGAGATTATCTTATTAGTTTAATGTTATATCACACGTAGGAGGAATGTAATTTCATTTTTCATTGAATTTTTTATTTTTACTTTCTAATAAATATGTAACTGTTAAAATTTAATAAACAATTTAAAAAAAAGTATTGTTAGAAATTATGTAATGGATTTTGTAATTGGAAAGAATTATTCATTATTCTAATTACTACTTACTCCTTAATTATTTACAGAAATCACTTGTAGGCAGTATAGACGCAATAATAGTTATTAATTAGTACTTTTGTGAAGTCTCTCATTTAAGCGCAATTTAAGGTTTGATGCCCCTCTACAACCCTTCAATCGGAAGAAAGCAAGTGAAAATCTCTGCTCCAGTTGAGAAAAATAGAGGCAGATGGAGCTAGAGACAAAGAGAAGGGGCTAAAGAGAAAAAGAAAAGGGCCAACAAGGACATCGAGCGTCGCGCGGCGAGACACTCGTATGCGTGTGCCTTTGGCGCGCGCGCGTATGAGTGCAAGCACCCAGAGAATTATGTCCTTATTGTATGTTAATCGGATTCGCGAGTGTGCAGCTTCTTTCTCCCTCTCTCTCTCTCTTTCTTTCTTAAAAATAGCTCGCGATTCTCTCTAGTGATCTTTTTTTATTCTATTTCCCTTTCCTCGTGCTTATATTTTCGCTGATTTTTTATCGACTCCGGATGCCACTTCGCAATTTTTTCCTATCGCCATAATGATATCAACGAGTGCATAAGGTGACAAGGTAAGAGATAAACAATAATTTGAGATTTTGCATACCTATTTATGACGAATTACTTTTTAAAGCTTTGATTTTCAAATTTTATCAAAATATAAAATATATTAAAAACAAATAAGATTTACGACAATTTTATTTATTATGAATCAGTATAAGAGTTTTGTGCTCGGTTTCAAAGAATATTTCATTCATGTATTTTACTGAAAAATAATGATGCATGTTATGATTAATTGACACGATTACATGAATCGATATTGTAATGTCTTAGCATTATTCATTCGTTTCACGTTTGAATAGTTATGAAATATTTATTTTGTTTGGGTCATTCATTATATTAAGAAAGACAATGACCTTTAAACGATAATGAAAAAAGTGATAATTAATAAAAGATGCGAACAACGGCAAAACAAACGAATTATATCAACAACAACAAAAACCTTGTAAAAACCTTATACTAAAATTTAATAAATTTAGAATTTGTATAAAATAGTTATTAAAAAGCAGAACCGATAAAAAATAAAATGGACTTGATTTATTCAGGCACCGCCGAACTTTGTTGTAATGTACTCCAATCCAGCAAGATGCATCGATCAGGTGCAGCGAAAATCATTAATGTGCAAGGATCCAGCAGCATAAACTAGTGAAAACATGAACCATCACCGGGATGCGGGGAAAACGGGGGAAAAATCATACCCGCTATTAAATGCTGCTCTGCAACTCGGCGAGCGTATACGCAAGCGCGTTTCAAAGCGTGACGAGGAAGGAGTAGGAGGAGGATACCATTGATAGCGGGTCAATGACACCGACAACCGTCGCGCGGCAATAACAATAGCAATAACAATGCCCGAGCGCACTTGCTGGCTTCTGCATGAAAAAAAAATTAGCTTAGATTAGCCCTTTCAACGCAGATATATCATTATCAGTTTAAAACGAGTAACCAGTTTGAAATGTCTCACTCTTTTTTAAGAAATTTTCCTATATCTGTGCAAAGATTCTTTCAACTGAACTTAATTTTTTTTATTTTTTTCCGTGGGAGATACTCTCGATAGGATCGTTTGATCGGCAAAGCAAGATTTTCCCAACGCGTGTGACGACTCGAAAATCGTGTAGCTTCAACTGGAGTCTACGGACATAGGAGATGGGAATCGATAAGATCGTTACTATTTGCACTTGGGGATATAGGTATGGTACTTTCTTCGCGGATTGCATAAGAAGCTGCGCCGTAAGTGCTTTAATTAACGCGACTTTTCGGTCACTTCATTCACACAGTCTTCCAAGGTGGTTTTGTAACAGGCTTCTCCTGTACGTACACCTTCGCCCCGAGAGAGACATAAACGACTCGTCATCGACAATTACTCACTAATTAACAAGAAAGAGAGTAACGTTTGTACGTCTTATTAATTTTTCCTTCGAGAATCTACGGTTTTTCGTTTAAAATATTACGCGCCTAAATCCTCTAGTAAAGTAAAAATAAATCGATCGTTCGGTAGGTCATTCGGAATTGAAGAGAAGCACTCCAGGGAAGAGCGGAAGTCGAGCTGCGATGGGCGATAGGCGCTAACAGCTCGCACGTGCACTTTTACATCCAATAAAACATGCATCGATCTAAGTTGAACACTCGACGCGACGCGCGCGTGTGCCCGGCATACGCAAGCTGCGAATCGTCCGGCCATTCCGGCATTCCGCACGAGAGACACTAACGCAGCCCCTCGTGACGATTTGAGAAATTGATTGATGGAAATCGCGAGGAAGATAGCCTCGCTTTAGCCGCCGACGAGATAAGAGACGAGTGCCCTACAGACGCGGCGCTTCGAATTTTTAATAACTCATTTTTCTTTGAGTGCTGTTTATCTAAAGAGAGCTCTCCTTTTTCTCTTAGTGCGCCAATAAAAATAGACATTAATGCAAAATTATCTATTGATAATGCCATTTTAAATTTGATAAATATTCATTTTTTCACTTATTTATTTTACTTGTATTCACAAATTTTGTACAAAAGTGCATAACAAAAAAAAATAAAATTCAAGAGAATTATGATTTTACCTCATTTTTATGAAATAATCATGACAAATATGAAAAATTACGGATATTCATAAAATTTCTTACTAATTTTTCCGTATAATGAAACTTTTTTAAAATTCTTTATGATTCAAGGGAACGACCTTTTTCCCAATTAAAAATTGTTCACATATGAAGAAGAGCATACGTTATGACCGTGGCATTTTTAATAGAGCAATATATACGTAAAGCTCCATTAATGGAAACGTACATGCATTGCGGCTTGCCAAAGTCATTATCATTAATGTGACTAAGGCAAGAAAAGCAAGCAGCAAAGAAATCACAAATATCGCAATAACGTACTTGGGCATACGCCGATTCCGAGAACCGGTCGGCTTCTATAAATCGTACGTAGAAAAGAGCGAAACGACGAAAAATGAAGCTAAAGTATTTCGCGACTAAAACGGTATGCGAAAAAGCAAACTTTCCAACCGAGACGAGATTACTTTATTAAAAATTCACGTGTGCGCACAATAAAATCATCTTAATTCTTTTCAATTTTGTTATTGCTGCGTAGCTAGCATCAAATTAAAGTTGAGCTTAATTAAAAATCGATCGCACGTGCTTCTTTTCAATAAAAGTTAAATACTCGGTGTGCTCCATTCTTTTTAATAATTAAATTATATAATTGGAAAAAGTATCGAAGCATTTTTTTTTCATTTTGAAATTTTACCCCCATCTCTTCCGTCCTACTTAATGAACAACTTTCTATATTTATAGTGCATTTGTCGAAAAAATTGTCAACGTTCGTTTTATTTCTAGGAAAAGCTCTCATACTTGCATAATGAAGAAAAGCCGATGTACTAGCGCCGCTACAAAAACCGGCCCCTGTGGAACGCAGGCCGATCTTGCACCAGCTCCTGCGGTCCGTATCATTAATGTGAGGGTACGGACCATTCATACGCGATTCAACTACTCACATTTTTCATAAAAGTTTATATAATAGTCGCTTGATGTATTAGAAGATCAAATATGTATTTACTTAAACAATATTTATTTATAAAAGTTTTAGTGATACAATCGATCTAACACTTGAAAAGGTAAAAATGACAAAAGCATATTTATCTATTAGTCAAATTTTTTTTAATTCCACAGTAGATAAATTAGGTAAAGATTGTGAGATTTTTAGAAGCACATCGTTGATTATTGGAAATTTATTACGTTTCCATAGACTGTCGGTTTCTTTGAGCAATGAGTTCTTAAAAAATCAATGAAAGTTATGTAAACGAAAACAGGTAAAGTGTAAATATAGCTTAACGGAGGATTCCCGTTAATTCACACATTCCTAAAGTGCGAATTATTAAAAAAACCTACTAGATATTTATAAGAGCTTACACTCACTGCAAAAGAGTACTCGGATAAATGCTCAGTGACTCACCTGCAACATAAAGAAGAATTTACGTATTAGACATAAATTTATAGGCTTTCATTAAAAACATAAATAATACTTTCTATTAATATTAAAGAAGAAAAAGAAAAAAAATTGATAGCAAATATTTGCTGCTTTCTCTCTCTCAAACTAACAATAGTTCGGGGTAACTTTTGGAAAGGACACGAGCGAAAGACAGTAAGATTATCCGCGGCTTTTTACCGGCTCGAGACGCGACCACCGCGAAGAAGCCGCCCGCACGTGGAGGATCGCTTCCAGATTTATGCGAGTGCATTATAATAACGCCGCGATCGCGGTTTGGTCCGGCCCCTAATTGCCCCGCGGCCGTTACGCAAATAATTATTTCGCCGGGCACCGCCGGCCACCGCCTCCCCTCCGCGCGAGGCAGGCTGAGGCAGTGAGGCCGCTCTTCCGCGTTTAATAACGCGCTGCGCGTCGCGTGCGCCGAGGCCATTCCGAGCGACGCGCCTCGCCGACTTCCTTTTTATTTATCCGGCACGCGGCTCCGCCGGAGATGCGCCTCTTCTTTCTCCTGCTTAGCGAGCCGAGCCCGTACCCTCCGCCTCTCTTTCTCTCTTCTTATTCTTCTTCTTCTTTTTCTTCTTCTTTTTTATGCCTACCTGTTCCGCGGCCGAAAAGGTTTATGGAAATTGAGTCGTTTCCAGGGCTTTTGCGCCAAGGCGGACAAGACGGTGAAATTTTCAAATGGCTTTTTCTATTTTATATGCTTCTTAGGAGATTTACTGTAAGTTTGAAAAAAGTCGTTTCTACAATTTTTTACATTGTGATGGGTATGATTGGAAGAACTTGAATTTCACTACGGCTCAAATAAGACATCTGATAAAGACTTATGTTAAAAGTCATTTTTTTTTAAATTATAACAGATATTATAATAAAGACTACTGATATAATAAATTTATTTTATCTATGGCATAGTTTATCACCCTGCGGAACACTCTTCAAATAGTATTCAAAACTGAAGATAATAAGAAATTTCGTATTTTTTGCGCAACTAGACCTTTTTCTAAAAAATAAAGCTGGAGTTGAATACTTAACCTAAATTTTTTCTGTTTGCAACTAGAGTACAATAACTTTTTTGTCGGCTAAATAATTAAGTTGAAAGATATTTAAAGTTTAACGCGATATTTAGCTTGATTACAGAAAAGAAAAGAATCGCAAGGCGCCGGTGCAAATTGAAAGCGCCGCGAAGGCACTTAGTGGCGGGCACTATAAAAAGCCGGGGTGGGCGCGATCCGAGAAGTGAGTCAGCGGTGGAATCTCAACAAGTCGAAACCGCAATCTACTACGATGGCATAAATCATCGCGGCCGGGTGCATCGCACCGCTGACCCAAAAATAATTCTCGTGCAGCGAAGGTGAGTCCATGCGGGCTGCGATCGCGTGCAGACGCCGCCTCGATTAATCCGCGGCGACGCCGAGGGAAGCAGTCGCCGCGCCTTTTTTCCCCCTTCCCTCCTTCGCCGATTTATTTATAGGGCTAGAGAGCGCGCCTCGCTGCTATATTAATCGCACTCGGCTCCTATTTTGTCGCTATCGCAGTTTCGCGGACCCCGGGAGCTGCCGGGAGCCGCTGCGAGCGAGGGAAGCACTGCGAGCCGTCAATTGAAACATTGTCTAATTACGATTTCGCGAGCCGCGGCTTCTCTTTTATGGGGTTGAGGACATTTTTAGCGATATCGCTTCCGTCAATCTGCGTCCGATTA
Source organism: Eurytoma adleriae (assembly GCA_900480045.1). NCBI lineage: Eukaryota > Metazoa > Arthropoda > Insecta > Hymenoptera > Eurytomidae > Eurytoma > Eurytoma adleriae. The sequence goes on along the minus strand of UXGC01000726.1, from coordinate 44,119 downwards.
TCTGGGTTATTGCATAACATTCGCAGGTCCTTGGGTGTGCCGCAATTCAGATAAGAACATTGTATTCACGCGAAGAAAATTTTATACGCTGATTAGTCCATTAATTTATGCTGCTTTAAAATAAAAAAACGAATAAAATAAATTTTTAATTTTTTCCTTCTAAGAGGTGAACGTTAGGCAACACAACCAACTGCACATACATAAATCATCAAAAGTGTCCGCGACGTCCCAAATTCTCAACGACTCTGCTGAATTCCTAAAAGCGACTCTAGACGGCGGAATAAATTTCTTCGGTCTAATCATGATTGCGCTTCGATGAGGGTGCGACTACTACACGTTGCGATGGCGCACGCGAGGGTATGACTACCGTAGCGGGCGGGCCGTAACAGAAAACAGATGTGCGCCCGCGCGTACTCGTATGATTTAGACACGGGGACGTCAGTCATGCGCATACTAATTTTCTTCGTGGCGCCCGAGAGCTATTGAAAATTAATTTCGGAGGCGCGCCCGGCGCCGGCAGTTTGACGCTTCTGTCGGGGCCTTTTTCATTTGCTTATATTGTCTTTTGCGACGCTAATGAATGTTTCTTTTAAAATGCAGTTATTTACACTTTATTAATATTTTGTGTGAGTGTTTTTTTATACATGCCAAAAATAGGCGGCTTGCATTCGTAATATAATGAGGAGTGAGCGTTTCAGTAATGCTTTTAAGGTTACCGCATGATTATTTGTGATGATGCTTTTATGCAGCATTTCTATATGTTGATGGCTTCTGCAGCTGTGAAAGGAACCTTTGCCTGCACAGAAACTAAGGTAAGGCAATAAAAATAAAGTTTTTAATTAATTATATTGCACAGTGCAAAGAACATTGAAAGAGTGCGTTTCTGTTTTTGATAAAAAATAATAAAATAAAGTGTCGAAGTTGCAGCGGCGAGCGCGGTGAAGAATCACACTGGAGGGTAAGACGGGAGTAACGGCGTAATGAATGTGAACGACGAACGCGACTTTAGAAGGAAGAGTGGCAACTCTGCTGCCATATCGAGTTGCTCGGAAGCTCCGCGGGATGAGCGTGCGCCGGGTGTCGTGTTCGTTCCGCGAAGGCGTCCGTCGTCTTCCCGCCTTGACTCTTTAGTATGGAAGCGCACGCCCCGATATTTTCGGCCGAGCAAACTCGAGGAACCGCGACTGCATACGGTTCTACAGTTACTTCGGCAATAACGCCTTTTGTTTACTCGCTGCTTGTTTTTCTTAATGTTTGCTCTCGCGCCGCCTTCGTGGAGATCTGCGTTGGCGTAAATGGAACTCGCGGAGAAACGAACTTTACTGAGAAATCGTTACTTGCATGAAAAAACCTCCTACGTGAGAATAAGAAATATTCTCTTAAATTAACTTAAATCATTGACTCGAGTGAACGTTCTTTACTGTTTATTTTCAAGAATTGATAATGAATTAGTCATAAGGTGGATCGATTGGATGAGTAGCAGTTGTTTGCGTACAAATACCATAGGAAAATTGCCGAGAAACGCATAAATTTGCATTTTCTTTACCGCGGCTTCTGAAATTAAAATGTTGCAAATGTAAACATTTTTTAAAATGTTTAAAATGCTGCTCTTGTAAAAATTAAAATTTGCAGTAACATTATATGTAACTAGCTTTGATTTTTTATAACGAACTTTAGTATAATATTTTATTAATAAAAAATAATTTTTATCGGTCACGTCAGAATGACTTTTTAGAAATCCACAATTCCTCCCGAGCGAACAGGAATGCTGAATGTTTTCTAATTTAACAGCGCAATGATACTAATTTCAGTGGTTTGACTTATGCAGGGCTCGTGCGAAATGGCCATTTCTCGGAATCGAAATCACTTGTACGTAATGACTCAGGCATGAGACGCGCGCTAGCAGATACACTGTTCTCGATACGTTCGGATTATTTGTGCTCACAAGGCGCGAGATGATAAGGCGCGCGGATGGACTTTAGCTTTCCTCTGATAGAGTGACCAAGTGAGTCTGCTTTGCAAATGTTTCACGCGCGAGATCTTGCATTCAATGCATAGTGAAGTCAATCATACATGAAGTCACCGTGAACAGGTACAAATAAAAATTGACACGCAATCGTGCATTTATATTCAGAAATCAAAAACAACATCAGCTTCGTATCCGCAATAAGCACAGACATTGGAGAATCGATCCGATAATAGCGGTAATTACGAGCCACGACATATTATACAATAGCTGTGGCATTTTGCAACGAATTGCAACGGAAAGTCAAGTGAGCGTGCGACTTATTGTTTCGCGAGTACGGCAGGGATCGGCAATGAAAGTCGATTCGCGCTGTTTATTTCACGATATAGCACCGGAAGCTCGTGTCACCGGGGTTTGGGAGTTGAATGAAGAATAATGAGACTGAAGTCGGCTGGCTTTTTTACCAGCGACGCAAAAGTTCTTCGTTAAGAACATATTATTGGGAATACCGATTTTAAATTGATACTTTGTAATTTTATTTGTTTTTCACTCGTAAAAAATAATTTATTAATAAAATGTATATTAAGAAGAATATTTAAAAAAAAAAATGATGAAACAAATTGCACGTCAGAAGCATCCGGAGAGTTAATTGAGTGAGCACATCGAGCGAAGGCAAACACGCACCGAAGCACGCGCGTTAATTTCATTCCACAGTCAATAAAAGGCCAAAGCTCCAAAGCCTCTCGGCGTACATGTAGCACGTGCGCGGCGTGGAATCGGCAAACAAAACGCGCGGGCAGCAGCCAAAACACGGGCAGAAAAGCTGTGCGGCCCTTCGCAAGGGCGTCGGAAAAAAATCGACCGGACCGGAGACGACCGGCGCTGCGCCAAGTCGAGCACTCGGAACCCGCGACGGATGCCCTCGCTCGATGCATAACGAGCATTGTCTCGCGAGTCGCGGTTCCGCCCTTTCGATTTCAATGAGAGCCGGCGGTGCACGCGCCAGACCTCGTGACGGTGGGAAGGCCCGCGCAATTTGTTTCGCGACTGTTTGCTCAAGTCATTATTCGCCGGCTATGAGCCGGGATATATTACTTTTTCTTTTTCTTTGTCTACAGTTTTACGTGTTTGGCGAGGTGTTTGCACTCTTCGTCTGTAAAATTGATTTTTTTTAGCTAACTATTATAACCCTGAATAAAATAATTCCAAAAAGTTTATTTGCTTTACCAAGTCTATGACTGCACTTTGGTAAAAATGGTGAGAAAATCAATGTTGCAACTCGAGTCGTAAACTCATAAGATATTCTTAAAAATGTTAAAATAACATAGCAGCAGGAGATATAATTTCACACAATAGACGAGCTTAAGGTCGCTGACAGGAGAATACACAGACTCGTCAAGTCGCGTATATTTACTTTCCAAATCATCGGCCGGCCGTCGCTGTATATTATCCGAAATAAAAAAAGGCATCGGTACGCGGCCGCGAGCCGAGCTTTATTTGTCGATCCAAAAGGAGCCGCGAACACGTGCGCGCCCCGATTATTTTCCTTTCGGCGGCCCCGGAACAGGGAACTTTCCTTTTTCCTTTTTCCGTTTTGCGGCGACATCATTGTCCGGCGCGCGGCCGACACTAAAAAACGATAATTACCGGGAGCTGACGGTCCTTGGTATCCGGACTGGGAAATAATTTCGTCGTTTAGGAGTGTCGTTTGCGCCCATTGTAGCATGGCGAGGGGGACTTTTTGACTGACTTAATGGTCCGACGCATTTTTGCTTCGCTTCCATTACGAGTGGAATTTCAACGAGTTAATTGAACGGCGGAGAGGCTATTCGTATCAAATCGCTGAAATTCAACAAAAAATAAATTTACCGACCATTTAACCGAGTAATGAGGTTCGTATATCATGTTATATTACGCGACGGATAACTCAAATGGTAACGTGTCTCTCTACATTTGAATCAATGCACTTTGTTTTTTAAAGTATTACTTGTCAAGTCGGATAGCTTGTATTTTCCATTATAAGTTGACGATACAGATGAATAACAAGTTAAATATATCAAGCAAAAGTAATAAAAAATTCTATTAAATGAAATTGAAATAAACTACTATATTAGCTTTTAAGTGCTTTTAAAATTGCTGATACCTAATTCCCATTTACCTCTGCAGCTGAATACGCGAAAAAGAAAAATCGGCTAATTTCTCTTAAATCTCAAGCACGGAAATAAATCGTTCTTGCAGTCTGTACACCTAAATTCTCCTGGTACTTCTCTTTCTTTACTCGAATCACGTGAGATAGTGAAAAGTATCGGCGAACATCGTTTTGAATCGCTCGCTGCAGTCGCCGCAGTCGCCGCAGTCGCGGATAACTCCAGCCCGACAAGTGTAGAGCCCGGCCCGATCGGCTTGTACGACACGATAACCAGCGCAAAATTGACAGATACCCCGGCTAAAAATAGCCGTCGAATGAGCCGGGCGATCTCTTTCGCGGTCGTTACGTGCGGCTCTCTCAGCGCTCGCGGGATGTGTGTAGGTAAGTACGCGCGGGATGAAATACGGCGCGGTGTAAGACGCACGCGCGCAGGTGGGCCGTCCGAGGATGAGTTTCCGAGAGGGCTATTTTTACCTCCGGCGACTGACTGGATTTTTTCACCAGGATCGTCTTAGAGATATTGCGAAAACGATCGGCAATCGCTGTCATAAATAGCGCTTTTCTTGATTCGATCATTTATACAGCGATTCCGCTTAAAGTGCAGGACTAGTAGTAGTAATGATCCGAGGACATCACTTTTTTACTAAATCACAAAAGTGGCTCAAGTCTTAAAAAAATAAAGAAAAATTGGAATAAATCTCTACCTAAATAAACTGAATAAATTCAAGTGCACCACAAGAATTATTGAATCTTTCAAGCCTTCGATGATCGTGCAGCCATCCGTCAAAACGACCGAAGGAATGCGCTCGCACAGAAAGAAACAATCTGCCTTACATGTCGATCGTCAAGCCCCAGACAGACAGAGAGATCGCGCAGATCAGGTCGGTCGCAGCTCGCGTCGATATCTCGCCACTGGGGCGTAACGCGCTCGCCCGGCTCGCCCGGCTCGCCGGCGCATCAAGATCGTGGCGCGGACCTATGCAAATGCTCGATCCGCTTACGCACCGGCTCAATTATCGCTTGCGAAAGACCTCGCTCGTCGTCGCGTTTTCGTCCCCCCGGCGGCCCCGACGCCGCGCCTAATGCCAATTTAGATGCTCGCCCGATCATCTCGAGCTCCCCTTTTTTATTTCCCATGCTGTCCGCGAAGCAAATCGCGTGTCGAAAGATAGGCCGGTGCACAGATCCGCGACGAAAATTATGTAATTGGCGCGATTTGATTCGGGATTCACGGATCGGCTCTTATGCAAATATTCGCTTTGTTTAATTCAACGCACCGATAAAGCTCCGGAGATAAATACTGTGTTTACCCACCAGGTCGATCGGTTTATAATATCGGCAAGGCGCAGTTGATGATTTTAGAGGATATAGTTTAGTAAGCAGCAATTATCGCATTGTCTAACGTGATTAAACGGCATTAAGAGCCTCGTACGCGTTCGTATCCTTGGGATCTAAGTGATACGTGCACGCGACGACTTACGAGGGACTTCGGGGAACCGATAAATACGCCTTTTTTTGCGGGCGCTTATAAGAGAAAAAGGGCTGCTCGATACAATGATTAATGGATTCTACGTTGGGGCACCGAGCTAAAGTCACGATAAAATAGGCTGAATACTACACTATTACACGCCGACAGTGCGTTCATATCATAAATTTAAAATATCGACACGCAACACGGGTATTCGTTAATTCAATATTAAATTAGTTTATCGAGACTCAGGCGTTTCCAAAAACCGCCACGACAACTTCGTAGCGAACTTTTCGCCTCGTGGTCAACGTTACTCTCGCGAAAACTCATTATTTATGGATTGTCTACCGACAATAGGTCCCTTACGTCGTAAAAATGTTCGTGGCTGACGGTGCTGTCGCACTGAACTCTTTTCTGTTCCATTTGAGGATCTGCGCGCATAAACTTTCGTTTCTCAATGGGCGAGACGTGGAAATAAAGAATTTTTCATAAAGAGAGATAAAAGGTTATCGGTGTAAGCAAATAAATTAAACGAGTAATGCCTGCATGCTAAAGTGAGAATGAAAAAAGAAAGAATTAAAATGCTCCCTTTCGAAAATCATTTTCCACGCGCGTCTATTCAAGTAGATACCGATCTAAATGAGCGCTCGCTGTAACACAGGAAATTCAATTTAGAGTCAGAATTAAATTCCCACTTTAATGCCATTCACGTGTATGCATTCTGTAATCTCATTATCCGAAACGATTAATATTATAATCAGATAGGGAGAAAAGGTGAGGAGCATACGGTCGATTCTTACGTAAGGGGAGCCGATAAAAAAATTATGCGTACTCGTCTATGGCCGGAAAAATGGTCGCCGAGTATAGAAAGGAAAGAAAGGATCGCGAAGATAGAAGGCGAGATACGGTTTTATCATCAATAATGCGAGGGCAGACTGCCGCCCGTAATGACACGCCGCGAGTCGGTCGACTGGCGCAACGGGACGACTTTCGAGTCTCGGCCCGGTTTGCCCGCCTTCCATTCAGTCCTCGGCGCGGTTTCTCGAAATTCCGTAAATCGCGATTCGCTCGATGCCCCGCGATTTATCGGCTACCGCTGTTACGAAGCTTTCCTACGATTTTTAGGAAGGTACAGTTTGTTTTGAACTAAGTCGCAGTTGATGACTGACCATTTCTCGGCTATAATATGATGCTTTTTAAAAATCTGGAAATTTGTATAGCAGTGTAACGATGTAGATTTTTTCGAAGCGCGAATATTAAAATTTATCAATCATTATATAGGTACTTATTTTTTAAGATGGTGCTACCTGTGTCATCTTATTTCTCTCTTTTTTTGAAGGATCGTGAAATGCCGATTCAGAATTATTAAAATATATTTAAAAATCGACAGTGCAGAAGAAAATGTTTTCTGAATTATTTAAATTATCATGTCTTACGAGCAGCTTTTATGTCTTTTTTGCATTCAATAAAGCAAAATTAATTATGAAAATGTCTAATGGTCAATTTAATTATTTGCTTATTTAATTTACTCTACTTATGTTTTGCAACTAGGAAAGTTTATCGATATAGGTAATTTAAGTCGCTTTACATTAGACCACAGAGTTACATAAGCTATCGCTAAACTACTGTGACAAGCGAATTGAACGTAAATATGAATTGCAATTTGCAGTGTAAGTTTTATATTTAAAAAGAAGTAGGTTTAGAAATGTTCTTGTTATTTACAATTACTATCCCAGTCCGAAGCTCAACTGTTCGGATTATAATCCACGAATAAAAAGTACTGATTTGATTTGACAAGAAATCAGTTAACAGACTTAAGACTAAAATACATACTTTCCACCTCCTTTACATAAGCTAAAACTCCGCTTATAATTTTTTCGCGAGTGTTTTATCTTAGCGAGTACTTTATACAGTTAGCCAGTCGTTCGTCGCTGAAATAAAACCTCAGACTCGCAGGAGAAACACAGCAGAACTCTATCTGAAATTAATCAAAGACCGGGGAAAAAGTTTGCGGCTCGGCGAGATAATGCAACAAAATTCAAGTGATAATTTTATCTCCGAGCAACGATCTATACGCGTTTCCGACGCCCGCGCCTCACAACTCATTAATTAAAAGCAGGCACATTGCAAAGTCTCTCCCAGTAACCTATCGAACTTGGCGTTTTCACTTGTCGATCTGCCTGCATATGGCTAATAATATAACCAGCACAAACGTAGGGGTGTAACCAGTGGATTGTCAGATGAACATTTAAAATGTTAAAAGAAAGACTTATAAGAAATCTCCGAAGCTGCAGCAAGTCACATAAGAGTCTTGTAAAAAGTACATCCCCGATGATCGCAGAAAAGAAGTCGCCTCGCTAGCGCAAGCGGCTTTTGGTGGAGGCAAAAGGGAGGAAAAGGAACGCGGACAGGGGAAAAAGCGGCGCGAGCGTTCTCACGCGGCGATCCGCTTCCGCAACTTTATCGGCGTCGATACGGACGTGCCAACCTGTCGCGGTGGCACGAGGGGGGGAAACACGAGTCCGGCGCCACGAGAGTCGCCTTATTTACGCCGAACGGCGCGGAAATCGCGCGCCATTCCGCGATTTCCCGAGGTGCAAGCACACGTGTACGCGCCGGCTACCCAAATTTTTTCAGCCCTGCGGGATAATTGCTGTTTTTTCGGATCTGTTGCAAAAAGTTTGTATCTCGCTATTCAATGATTTAGCACTCTTCTGCTGCTTTCCGATAATCTGAATAAAAGAACATTTTTACAGCTGCTTGCGACAAAATATCTTGAAATTAGGTATTTCCTTTGACAGTTAGAAGTATGTTACAAGGTTTTGTAAAAAACGGCACATCGAATAATGAGAGAAAATTGTTAGCAGCATTAAAGATAAAAAACAACAAAGCATTTATTTTAATTATTTTAATTACTTTCTGACTACATTCGTTGCCATTGAAAATAATATCTAATCTCAATTAAAAAAAAAATGTTCAGTGCCTAACCTTAAGAAAGACTGACTACATACCGAATGTACATTCGCAATGTCTTTGTTAAGAGCTTTCTTTTACTTTATTGCACTTGTTTGTATTTTCTATAATGTTTCCGTAAGTATACAGTGAAATTTTTCATAATCAAGAATTCACAACAACAAATATTTTGTTATTTTTCAGTGTGCAAAAGATAAAGGAGTCGGAAAAAAAAATTATGTGGTAATAGTGATCTACATTCAATGATTAGTTTTTAGTATTTTTATACAACTTTGTTTTTATATTACGTACATTTACAACATCATACATTTAATATTAATAATATAATTTTTTGTTAATGTCTAAAACCCTTAGAATAAGGTCGATTTTGAGTTATTTGAGATCGAGGTGCAGAAGAACGACTACATTAATGTAATTAATAATAATGATGTAGGTCTCAAAGAGATTATTTTTAAACAGAACTTTAAGATAGAATATTATGTGAGTGTTATTGCGCCATTATTCAGTATTATGCAATTTAATAAATTACATTTGTACAATTGAAAGCATTAATCCTAAATTATAATTGCAGGTTAATTTCTACTTTTTCGAGTATGCAAAATTAGAGCAAATAATTAATTTAGTATATTCCTTCAGAGTTTGCGATCTAATCGACGAGCAAAGGAATAAATCTAGAATACCCGACGACTTTTTCCCTCGACTGATGGTAAAACAATTATTTCCAGGCTTAAAAAGTTGCGAATTTAAGGTAACATATTTGATATTTAATATATTCAGATAAAATAAAATAATGTACAAATCATTTAGGCTGGTTCCACTTTCGCAAACTCTGCTGGTTCTCTAGTGTTTGACCCTGACCATCAGACTGGTATCAGTTTTCCAAACGAAAAACAATTTCAAATGTTACTTGAGATTAGTAAAAAAGATGCTAAGGATAAACCTGCAAACGATTATGCTTTAAGTTCGTTTTGGACAATAAAAACTTACTTAAAAGTTGGCATTAAAAGGAATAACACGGTAAAATGATTATCTTTTAAAACTCTATTGCTGACTCTTTTATACGAAATATTTATGCTATGAAAGTGTTCTTACTTATAAAATTATTTTAATAAATCGAGTATTTCGATTGCGGATATATACGCTAAATCCGAAAAAGGAAATGTTTGAAAAGTCATATTATAAAATTTTTTTATTATACCGCATTTCGGATTATAGACTGTATATTTTCCAATATCCTGAATTAAAACACAATTATTTTTTGTTAAACTTCTATAGCATATAAAAATGGTCGATTTTGGGTTATACGGCATAAATACAAATGAGAACGATTATCTTAATGCAACCATTGATGACAAAATAGGTGTATTAAACAAAATTATCTTTAAACAAACCTTTAAGATAAAATATTACGTGAGTGTGATTGTATTTTAAAATTTAAAAACTTCAATTTTATGCACTTGCAGGCATTAATCCTAATCGACGATTGCAGATTCACTTCTTCTATGCAAAGAATAAAGACAATAAGGATACATTTAAGCTATTATATTCCAACAGAGTTTGCGATCTAATCGACGAGCAAAGGAATAAATCTAGGATACCTGATGACTTTTTCCCTCGACTGATGGTAAAACAATTATTTCCTGACTTAAGGAGTTGTGAATTTAAGGTAATTTATTTGTTATGCATGTATTCAGATAAAATGAAATAATGTATAAATAATTTAGGCTGGCTTCACTTTCCCAAATCCTGTTGGTTCTCTAGAGTTAAACCTTGATCATCAAACTAATATTACTATTCCAAGGGATGCAGAATACCTATTGTTACTCAACGTTGGTAAAGAAAGTGATAAGCATGATGATACACAATATATTTTAAGTTCATTATGGAGATTAAAAATTTATGCAAAAGCTGTCATTAAAAATAATGAAATGGTAAATAATTTCTCATTAACTCTCTTATTACTGCCTTCCGTACTTTTAGAATCTTTATGTACTATAAATAATTTAATATTTAATACAAAAGTATTTGATACTTACAATTATCAAATGAAAAAAATCCCTCAAATTAAATAAATCATTTTTTTTTAATCTTCAACATTTTGAGATTGTACTGTATTTCTGATTTTATACTTTATACATTTGCAATATCATAATTTGAACAATGCCTACAGACGATGAAAAAGGTCAATATTTGGTTACTTGGTATCAGGGCGAAAGAGAACGATTATTTGAATGAAACATATCATCACGTACTAGGTTCTCAGCATGAGATAATTATTAAACAGACCTTTACGATAGAATATTTTGTGAGTTAGACTAGAAACCAGTGCAGTACGATTTACAATTAAATAATTCACACTCTTATGGTAAGAATTATTCGTCATAATTCGTGATTGCAGATTCACATCTTTTATGTCAGATTTGCTAAGGAAGAACTGATATTAAGGTTATTATACTCGTACAAAATTTGCGATTTAATCGACGAACGTAGAAACAAATCGAAAATACCTGATGATTTTTTCCCTCGTCTAATGGCAAAAGAACTGTTTCCTGACATAAACAGTTGCGAATTTAAGGTAAAATTATTAATTTTAATATATAAAATGCAACAAAATAATGAATAAACCAATTTTTAGGCTGGTTCCATTTTTTCAAATTTTGAAGGTTCTCTACGGTTTCGTGAGACTGGTACCTTTTTACCAAAAGATGTCGCATTTTACTTACTTGTCAACATTGGTAAAAAAGATGATAAAAAAGATCCTCTGGATAGTTTCGCTTTAAGTTCAATGTGGAGACTGGACACATTTTCAGGAGACGGGCGTAAAAGCGCCAGAGTGGTAAAGTACTATTACTCGTAATGCTGTTCTACTGCTTTCTTTTCCGCGGAATATTAAAAATATAATTTATTTACATACTTCTATTTAGCATTCTTGTATGCATTCCTCACTTTTTTCCATACATTTCTAATATAGTAAAACGAATTCATGAAATATTTTTTTGTTAAATGATTATATCACGTGAAAAAGATGCACTCTTCGTACAATAGTATGACTGGACACTTGAACGACTTGAACGACTACTTCCGTATTCAATATTATCGTGACGAAACCGACATATATATGTTTTCCGTTAAGCAGCCCTTTAAGTTAGAGCAATATTACGTAAGTACGATTATGATTACAGCATAGGTACTACAGAGTTTATAATTAAATGAAAAAATCTATATTATTTTATAAAAAATCTATATTATTTCGTAAGAATCAATACATTTTGAGATTGCAGTGTCATTTCTACTATACAAAAAATTTGAATTTTACTCCAAAACGTTTATATTCCTTCAACGCCTGTGATCTACTCGATGAGCAAAAAAATACATCTAAAATACTTGTAGATTCTTTCCCGCGTAAGATGATAAAACAATTGTTTCCTTCTACAAACGGATGCCAATTTGAGGTAAATATTGATAGGCTTTGACAAAAGGGTGCAAAAATAAAATAATGGTTAACGATTAATTTAGGTTGGTCAATTTAATCCAGTTTTTCATGCTAATCTAGCATTGGCCCGAGGCACATTGCCTGGTTTCACTTTTTCTGTTGCTCAAGACTTTTACCTAATTCTTAATCTTAGTAAAGAAAAAGTTGCAAAGGATTCATACAGTTATGATTTGAATTCAAAATGGATTGTCAGTTCTAATAGATAATCCTAGAAGTATAAATATTATGTAATAAACTCTGATGTATATATCTGAATATGAGTTATTATTTGTATGATTGAATCTTTTCAGAAAATAATAAAAGATGCTAATTTTAATTAAGTACTGTTAGTTTGTAAAGAATTTCAGATAGAAATGACTAGAATTTTTGAGTAATTGAAAGTGCGTGAACTGATAAAAATTTAGCTGTGCAATATTTAAAAAAATTAGCAATATTGTTTATGGCGAATTTGCCGATAATTTTATCCACAATGTATCTGTAAAAAAACTAATTTCGTCATACTCTTTTTAAAAAAATACATGTTAATAAGGTAGCAGGACAATTGTTAAATAAACAAATAAGAGAAAACTTCACTGTAGAAAATTTGCCGTTAATTATCCGCAATTAATTTCCTAAACTCAAATATTCCCAAGGTTTATTTTAGACAGAGTGCCCGCTACCGTGATGTTATCGGGCAATCAATACACCCTATATTAAAAAAGTCCGGAAAAATAAAAAATGAATGACATTTAGCGGCGATATTAACTTAAATAAAAATGAAATTGACTTTTTAAAATTATACTGAAAAAATTAAAAATCTCTATTGCTTCTTTGAAATAATATTTAAAGGTGGTGGACCGCATTAAGCTACACAACTCTTGTCTATTACTAACGTTTATTAGTGCGCAAGCAGTTCTCGAGAATCTTTGTACGCATTATAGCCTGCATGAAGTACCTACGAATATCACTCAACAGTTCGTTAAATAAATAATGCTACATTGCAGTAATGTGAAATAAATGAAAGTATAACTTTATTTTTCGTATACGATAAACTATAGTTTAACATCTTTGGAAATTTTAATAATGTCAATTGCAGTTAAAAAAAAGTAAATTTAGCAAAGTGATTTGACAATAACAGTTGCGAATTTTTCGTAAAATTTTCTTTTAAATATTGTTCAAGGTTTTGAAAAGAGGAACTGACAATTTTCTCTCATTAAGTTGTTAGTTTAAAAAAATAAAGTACTTATTTCAATTACTTAAAATTGCATTTTTTAGTGGCAATTAATATCTAATCAATTTAAAGATAAAGAAACTTCCAGTACCTATTTTTGAGGAAGAATAGACCATCGAAACTTATTCACAATGACACTAATAAGAACTTTATTTTATTTGAGTGTAGTTCTTTGCATTTTCTATAATGCATTCGTAAGTACAGAGATAAGTTTTTAATAAATAATTTTTATTAAGAATTAAAAAAAAAAGAACAAATATTTTGTTACTTTTTAGTGTGCCAATCACGGTGGTGGCAGTAAACAAAGTAAAACGGTATAGTAATTTGTTTTATATATTATTTCTTCACATTATATATTTTACCTCTTTCGTGGTGAATATTTTAAAGGGGTATAAGTTCTGGTTCTGCTTTTATCGGCCAATTTAGAGTTTTTTAATTACCTATTTTAAGACACATCGCTTCGAATAGTTCGTGCTATATTCTTGGAATTTTGAGGACAATAATATATCGATTTCTGCAATGAAAACATTCACTTTTCGGTCTATTATCACCCGCAAACTCTAAAATATGTAATTATAAAAGTTCAATTGCATGTAATATCCGAAAAAGGCAACTTTAAAAATCCAAAATTTCTAAAACATACGACATACTAACTAAAAATGAATTTTAAATAACTTTGCGACTTTAGAAAACCGTTTATGTCTTGCTGCAAAGTATTAATGGCAAAGCCAACGACTACTTGAGTGTAAATGATACGAATCCTTTGACTGGAACAGCTATGATTACCGTTAAGAAGCCGTTTAAGATGGAATATGAGGTGAATGATGGTAAATCAGTGGTACTGATTTTATAATTTAATAAAAAATACTATCTAGTCTTGTAAAAGTCAATCTCACTTTGAAATTGCAGATTTACTTTTATTACCCTGGCAATGGAAAATTAATGTATTCCTACAAAGTTTGTGATCTACTCAAGGAAAAAAGAGATAAATCCAAATTACCAGATGGCTTATTTCCTCGAGAGATGATAAAACACATATTTATTGATCAAGATGATTGCGAATTTCAGGTAATCTTTTATATTCTTCGAATAATAGGTAAATTGAAATAGTGGGTATTTAATAATATATTATTAAGGTTGGCAAGAAGGACATAACTGTTGACGGGGGCATGCCTTTCGTCCCTGACCAACAGGCCGGATTCTCTTTCCCAAATAAAGATAAATTTGACATGAAAATTAATGTAGTTAGTGAAAAAGGAAAGAAAGATCCTAAAAAAAATTACATTTTTAGTACATTATGGAAAGTCGCAGTTTCTGCGAAGAATGATTCTAACATTGGATAATCAAATTAAATGTATATATTGCTAAATATAAGCATTTTGTGAATAAAAAAATTTACTTTTTTATTTTATTATGCTCCGCCATCCTACGAAATAATCTCAAACATCTCAGGATCATAAACGGTGAAATTGAATAGACCATCGCCTTTTTCACCAGAAAGCCAGAGACAAAACGGTGGAAGTAACCCACAAAATTCAATGATATTATTAAAATATACTTTAGATACATAAAATAGTCTTTTGAAACACCACCGCTTACGCAGATAATCGCGGCAAGGGAGCGGCCATCGAGAAATGAGGCCAATTTGTACTCCGTGCACTTTTTATGTCTTCGCGAATATTTTTCGTTTAGTTTGTCGTACACGCGAATCGACGCGGCATCGATATCGACTTTTTTGCGACCCGAGGTGGTCGTCGTCGAGTGCTGTGTAGTGTATGTAGTGTGACACATCGGATCGGAAAAATTCTATCTGGAACGTAGAGAAATTTTCGCGTGCTAACTTAACTGAGAGATACAAAATAAAAGTTTTTTTAATCATATTAAAAATTTTGTTTGTAATTAAAATAGTTTGTTTTGTATTATTCAAGATTAATTTAAATGAAACATTTTATATTGAATCTCTTAATATTTTTTCAAAGCACAAAAAGTTCGATAATAATTGGATAATGTGTTTTCTCAACCCTTAAATTAAGAAATTAAGAAATCCTTTAATCTTGTTCGTAAATGTCTGAGGCTTTATTACTAATAATTAATCGTTAATAGGCAGTCGACACTAGTATGAAAACGTGGACCTATACTTATCAAAAGATTAATAGGTAACTGATTAACGCTAACGTTTCGCGAATTTTTACATCAAGAATATACGTGGTAATTGCAGGCAGAGCTAGAGATAATCGTTTAAAACTCACAAAGAATAAAATTATCTTAACCATTTTTATATTTTTCATTTTTTTTTCATTTTCATTTAAAGATTTAATGAATCTCTATTACGAAATTTTTACGCGAAAGATAAGGAAAACAGAAATTCTCTCCAATCGTACGTCTAGTTTTTCACATTCGCACATTTTCCACGAACAAGAACGAATCGGCGTAGCCGCTTGCACAATTGAAATGACCGGGGCTCTTTCGCGCGTCACGAATTCGTAATAATCGCTCGAGCGGTTTCGAATTTCCGCACATGGGAATCGCTACCACGACCACTTTTTTTACCACAGTTGCCCACGAAAATTAATGCGCTATCGGGGTTAAGCACTTTTCTCATTTCTGAAATCTGCTCTGACGTAATTTGAGAAATACCTTCTAGAGACTGAGTAGATATTTTTTTAGTGGACAATCTACTTTGTTTTTTTATTTTACAATTAGTCGATTTCTAACGATTACAAAATATAAACTATATTTGTTAATAATGACCTTGGTTATTGATCTTTTCAAAAGTTTTTAATTATTTAGGATTGTGTTAAAATATTAACTACTCTTCGGTTGCGTGATAATCTGAATGCTCAGCTTGAGGAGAAATTAATTGATATGTAAGTGAAATATGTTTTATTAACTTTCTCTAAATATTGGGTGTATACATCGTTTAAGAAAGTAAGGAAAAAAGTAACTGTGCTTAGTCCGCAGTTTTCTTGTAATTAAAAGATTAATTGGTTTACCGAGGTCTATGGTGATTGATCAATCAAAATTTCTTTTCGTAAATCGTCGGTGTAATCGCGTTTTTCTACTAGCGTATTATTTAGTTAAAAATTATTTTAAATCAATCAGTGATTAAAAAAATTTATAATTTTAATTGAAATTCTGCAAGCCATGTCCCAGCACTTGCCGGGCTTTCGGACAAAAGCAGCGTTATAAACGAATTTGGCCCCCGAGCAAGCATGATCTCGCGAGTTTTCATTAAGCCAATAAAAATGCAATACGCGAGCATTAATCTCTGGGGCACAGCAAAGCGTAAAAAAGACGCGAGCGGTCGCGGCTTATCCGGTAATTTGTAAAAGCACTTTATCGCCGCGCGATTATAAATAAATTACGAGCGAGCGCGACTCGTCGTCTTGTGATCGCGCGCGGGGAGCGAAAAATGAGCTCTCCCTCTGTAGCCCGGTCGCCTCGCCGGTCGCGCGACGGAGAGAGAAGGACCGACAGGCCCGGTCGCTGGCAACAGCCCGAGCTTTGTCCGCCGGGCGCGCCTATGTAACCGGCTCTGGCGCCCTGCGACTTTGTTCGACCGAGTTTTTCTTTATCACTGAGTAAGCGTGCGACCGGAAAAAAGCCGCCTCATTTTTGCCATTTTTCATCTGCCTTTCTTCCTGCTTTCTTTCATAATTTACCCTTGCATTCGAGTAAACGGAACTTTACCGTAAATATACTTTTTTTCCTTCGGAAATTTAATCTACGAAATGTTTATAAATAACAATTGTTTCGCTTATTTAGTTATTTAATTGGCGCATATTGCTTGAAAATTAAGCAGAACTGAAAAAAGTAAAATCTTGAAATATTGTAACACCTTATGCAGGTGCTTCTTTTCGGTTACGCGAATTTGTCACGGGGATTTGCCAATAGTTTTGTCAATAAATTGAACTTATCTGTATCACATAGCCGAGGAAGATAACATAGTAATACGCAAAGTAAGATTGTCTAATTGTAATATACGAGCATTGGCTACTTGATTATTGTCTCGATAAGCAAATTTTCATGCTCGTTATGTCATGTTTTATTGTACCTACATATTGACTTACTAGGACGGGCACCTGAACTCCGGATCACTGGTTTTACTGAAATTTTGACAACTGCTTCCTTATGCCAAAATGTGAAGGAAGCCAAAATATTAGGGTCTATTGATTAAAATTTTCGCCAAAAATAGCCCTGAAAGTGATTTCTCTCTAAAATTTTGTATTTCTTTATTTGACAAAAAAGCAAACTGTATAAAAACTTGAATAATTAATTAAATACTACGCGATAATCGTTGTTCTTATTAAGAAAAATGTCAGTTACTCCTCAATTAAGATTTGAAAATGTTCCGTACGCATAATCAATTAATTAACTTGGAGCGGAGGCGAGGAAGCCGCTCCGAAAGGAGGAGTCCTTGGGCGCCGGCGCCGCGGGTCTCCCGCAGTCCCGCCTTGCGGGAATAAATTAGCCGCGCGACAATGCGCTCGCGCGCGCTTGCGGTCCCTCACCCCGCACGCGACGCTGACCACTCGGACGCCGCACGAGCGCGAGTAAATTGAGAGGAGAGCGAGCTTCCGGTGCGCGCCTCTAGCGGTGCCCGAGCTCTCGTGAGAGGACGCTCAATTAGGACGTTTCGACGGGGCATTTATTCCGCGTTTCGTGCAGCTTGCGAGCCGAGATCGCTCGGCGTCGATAGCGAGATCGGCTCCCTGCACCTTGAATATTTATCACCTTCACGAAATGCTTTCTTTTTCTTATTCCTTTTATTGCCTTTTTACTGCTCGGCTTCGTAAGTATCATAGCGAGTTTTTTTTCAAATTATGAACAAACAAGTCTTAAAATTAGATGATAATACGTTCATCAGCCAACTGCCGGTAGAGTCAACGTAATTTATATTATCATACGCCGATGTCGAAGTATTAATATTTTTTTTTATTTATTATAATTTTAATAAGTACAAATTAAATCAATTTCCGCGAATAACTAAGCAAAAATAATGCAGAGTATCTGGTTTGTTTACGGAATAATTTAAAGCCTCAGGAAGAAGCATTTAAAGTTTATTACAAAAAATCTTGGGAATTCAAAAATATTTCAAATGAAATAATAAAGTCAATAATAATATTATAATAATTTTAAAGGAAACCCTGTAAAACGTTTAAATTTATAGGGTATATCACAATACTATTATACATAAATTAGTTTATGTATGTATTTATAAAATTAAATGTACGATTTTATTGATTCTTGCATTTAATTACTCCAACAATAAGTATGGTAAGAAAGACTATTAATTTTGATTATCTCTTCAATGGACTTTCTAATATTCATACATATAAAAACTTTCCACCAACCAATCAAGCTACTTATAAGTAACGTTACTTTAAACAATAATTCCCAGAGACAATATGAATACGCGTAAAGTATCCATTTACCTACGTACCTCTATAAATGAATCCTTTAATATTTTTAAAACTATTTGAATACATAAAATTTATCTAACATGCTTTAGTTTGACGCTCGGAACTAAGGCATACTCTGGGAAATCGAAAAGCAACTTTCAATCTGTAGTATTAAATAAATCTAATTGGACTCGTATACGTAGACGAAATAAAATATAAATACCACTAGCGCGGACAAGCGCGCAATCCCGCTGTCCTCGAAACGTGCCGATAAGCGGTGTTATGCTGAGCGCAGGGGAGGCTCATAACGCGCCCACGCCGGGAAACGTCGACGTGGAAATTAATTGACGTAGCGATTGCGTATAGCCATGAATGAAAAGCGCGACGAGCCGCAAAAAACGAGGAGGCCGCGACCGCTATTCCAATGTTGCGGTAGCTGTTGTCAGCCACTCTTTAATGGAATCATTGAACCGCTGCATTAGCTAATACATTCGCTGAATGGAACTTTTTGTAAATAGAGTTTACGATGCGGTGTTTAGTTTAAGCGTAAATTAATTCAGCCCGAATTATGACATTCTCACTAATTGACTCACTTGACAAATGTGTAATGTAAAGAAATAACAATTGAAATTCATTTAAAATGTTAAAATACGAGAGCTGCATAATGAAAATAAACGAATAACAGGCAGTGAAGAATATCGAATTGAATGACTTGCGCGCTAAATAATAACTTATTATAAAATAAAAAAGTGTTAAATTAACGTATTACGCAAGCATAAATGGAAATTAAGTTTAAGGAGGTCAATGGTTCGTCGGTATGAAAATGCGCGATGTTTAAGTTTCCGTCGTGTCCGCATAGGCGCGCTAGGTATCCGTGCGAATGTGTAACACGGCGACCGGGCGCTTTTGCTTTCTGCCTCGCGCTTGCGCGAAATATAATTCCACTCCCAATCATCGTAAAATTCGAGTCGCCATTCGACACCTCATCGGCTCTCCTTGCAAGCGAGCGAAATGGAATTTCGATTTTTGCGACTAACCCCCAGTCGTAATGTACCGATCCGGGAGGAGTAGCTCGAAATTGAGCCATAAACATTTCCAAGGGACGATGCGTAAAAATAAAGTTTTCTTCGCTCGCCCTACATCCACTCAGCTCCTGTGCGAGTCTCGAATTTAAGTGTCCGGTTGAAAAGCTTTTAAGCCATTTGCCAAAGGGAAAAATTTTGCCGTTAATATTTTTTACGATTGTACAATGAACGTAAAGAGGCGTTTTATTCAATGCAGTCGAATGCGATACGCCAACTAATTTTTATCGCTCATCTGCGTCTTACTTAAGGCTTTTAAGTAGATTGTTAAGTTACATACTTTGTATTTACCAAGTTTGCTTGGTAAAAGAAACAAAATATTACTGTTTGTATTACTGTTCTAAATTAGTTGCATACAACTTTATAGCAGGATGTTACAGATTATCATAACGTTTATTTGTTAATTCAAAGAATCTTTCACATAATCAATGCGCTATTAATTTTATAATTTCCAAAGATCTAACTGCAGTTCTCCTCTATACACAAATATATAATAGAATTAATTTGAACATTTCCCATACACTTTGCACTATTAATTTTTATCCTCGGTTTGTGATTGCATTCCAAGAATTTCCTAGTCGCAACCTTATGCCTTATTAAGTCTTAGTTTTAATTGGAACAAAATAAGCAATAGTCCTCTAAGAACAAAGTTTCTTGACTTCCGAATGCTGCATACATCGCTAGTCGTCGCTTAAAAGCCGACGACCTCACTGGAAGATTAGCGCGAAACCGGAAGCGCCTGTGGCAACGAGAGAAACACGAACAATGGCGAGCTTCTTCGAGTTTCATTAATTATTTAGCGAAAAAACATTTACTTTCTTAAGTAACTTCTAAGTCGATTGTCTTTGACTATCTATCTATCTCTTAGAGCTTTATAGAATCACTTCTACCTCCGAGAAAGGGCAAATAAACTTTGTAACTTCAATCAGCAGTAAGTACACCGAGATGAATCCGCATAAATTCATAAACATGTTAAAATCTCTATTTTTAATTATAACTATTTTGGGTACTATAATACAGTAAGATTTCAGTGAACTATCATCATAAATCATTAAATTAATGATCGAAATATTAAGTGAAAAATTGGTGATTCCCAAAAAGTTTTTGCCTGAAATTTTGAGTAATTGCCATTAAAGCTTACCCGGCGGTCCAGCCAAATACGTAGTTACAGCAACAACTAAAAAGAACGCGAAGAAGCTCGAGAAAACATTAAAAGGAAAAATTGATGTTCAAGCCGCAGAGTCGTTAAGAAGCCACGATCCAGGAGGTATCAAACATCCCGGATGCGTACCGCGGTAACACTCAATCGCTCCTCTGAAATCGATAATTCGATAATCAGACAAGTTTTCGGAACACGCAGCAAAGAGTTTCTCGGCGGAACCCCTTTGCCGAAAGGTGAAAAAACGAGGGAGAGTGAAAGAGAAGCGGAGGAGGCGATAAACGAGGGCGGAATAAAAAAGTCTGGGGGGCCGTCCCCCCATCATCATCATCATCATTGCAATTCTCATCATCGTCAACGTCGCGAACAGAGTTTCACCGCCAAAATTGGTGGCTCTCGCTTCTCTCCGCGGAATTCGTAGAAAGGAGATTCGTGTATTTTTGCGGGATCATGCAGTGAGATCTCCGAGATGCACTTGGCAGATATACGCGCTCGCGGGGAAGGCGCGGGGAAGGCGCTGCCGAGAAAGCTTTATAGAACGATTTCGGACGTGTGTGCCGGAAGTTAGTGAAAGCTCGCTTGATATAGATCGACTGCTTTTGGCGTAATAACCTCGGCTTCTGCCTTTTAGTTGTTTTTGCTTTTTTGCGACTTCTACAGGCATGGGGCGTGAAGTTTTAAAAGAAAGTTTCACCAGTGTTCGATTTCCTTGATGCGCTTTTTTGTACGATCGTAATTGTGCACGCCAAAAGTGGCTTGAACATAAAATCATTTGAGTCTGCTTATTTAACGGATTATATAATTTTTGTTATTCTAATTTTTTATCAATCTAAACGATTCAAAAAGCAATGCATCAAAATTTATTATCAAAATATTTTCCTTCATTTTCCAAGAAAAGCGGAATTTAAAAAATGAAAAATAAAAAAAGTCGTTAATTTATATCTCAAACGTTCGGACCTTTAACACTTGTCTGAAAGAATGAGTGCGAGGAAGAAATGCACTTGAATAGAAATGGACTCAGTGTTTACCTACGTAGTTAAACATAACCTTAAAATGCAGTACCGTTTATACCTAGCATATAATTTTTGTTCTCTTTCAAAGGCACCCCGACTACATAGAGACACTGCGCGAGGAAAAACTGTTCACCGTTAAGTTTACATTACAAACAGATGCAACGTGATCAAGCAAACTTGCGTGACGTGCCTTGGAAGTTATTGTTTTTAGTTAATGCAAAAATATACCAAGATGTTTCCATTTTTATATTTATTATTTTAGACACTTATTCCGTTTAAATAAAAAAATATTTTCCTAAAAATTAAAGGCAAAGGGCGCGTAAAACTCGTGTGCGAATTCGATAGCTATAAGTTATATTGCAACAAATATTTTAATTAAATATGCCAAAATAATTGTTAAATATGTATAACATTTGTCTATGCAGCATTTGCTACCTTGCATATGTTTTTCTTCTTGTGTAGATTGCTAAATGTACATTTTTTTGCAAAATAAAATTATATGTCTATTCATCGGTTTTACGATGATGGAGATTATTTTTTTTTCTTTCGTGCGCGGTGGGTCTGCCTTTCAATGGTTTGCGAACCGAGGGTCCAACAAAATTAGCCACGGCAAGCTTTATTTATGTCTAAGAGGTCAGTCTGCTTGGTCCCTTTGTTCGACCATTGCAATTTTGGTGCTCGAGTGTAGCGCGCTTTGCTTTATTGGTGTATTTCGCGAGTCAAATTATTCGCCTCACATGCACGTTATAGTTTTTGATAAAGATCTTTTTCAGTTTTTTGATTTTTTACTTCTAATTATTGTTCTCGTTCGAATGCAATATTTGTATAATAAAAAATGAGACTATATAAGAAAAAATTTCAAATGTAATTTAAAGAATGAAAATATAAAACCTATATACAGAATGCAGCGTGCATGCGGTTAAAATATTTAAAGTGAATTGATGATTAATTCGTTAAGTTTAGATAAAGCGCAATGAAGTCGCGACATATCGCGCGTCGGTCACTGAATGGACGACGAGCGGCGAACAAAAGCCCGGCATTCCCTCGGTGATCAATATCAAATGCAGCTGCATATTGAAAACTCGCGAACAGGCTATCCTAAGCGACGCGAGTTAAAAATAGCGAAGGACCAGACTGGCCGGACTTCATTTCTCTCCTCTTTCTCCCTCTCTTTCCTTTCCACGTTTCAGTTTCTCTGCGGTCTCCCGACTCGGCCGGCGGGCCGGCGGCATTTCTCTCTCCTTATTCTCGCTTCGACGGCGTCGGACGCGAATATAGCGCGAGCGGGCGAGCTACGCTCAACCTGCGCGACCGGAGGAGGCATATACGTGGGCAGCGGAATGCGGGCTACACACGTGCGAGCCTCGCAATATCGTCGTCCCGCGGTGAAAGCCGCAACTGCCCGCAACTGCCCGCAACCGGGGCAGCATTGCGATGATTTGCGCGGGGATAATGCCTGACAACAATGACGCGCATGCACACGAGATCCTCGTTGCGCCAGACCTATTACACGAACGGCTCCGCGCTCTTACCTTCTTTTTTCTTCTTCCTTTTCCTCGCTAGCATTTATAACGCCTCAATGCGACAACGCAGAAAAGACTAAAGCAAAAAGCAAACTTACAAACCGTGAATATTTTATGTTCTGCATAAATTGCGACAAAACTATTCAAATTCGTAACAGATTGCTTTCAATTTGTGATCAGCTGAGATCAGCTGAGATTAGTGCTCTACAATAAGAAAATAGAAAATTACTTTTTACTATTTATGCCTCGATTTATGCAGAAAATGTTGCGACATTAAGATTTTCAATGCTAATGTAAAGTTTTTTTCTGTAAAGTGTAAAACTAGTTTCCACTACATTTAAATTTAGTAAAAATAAAATTCAGTTAAAATCAGTTTAATATATTTTCATTCTAATGAAAATTCTTCTAATCTCAGACTAAATCAATGGTTTCAGCTATGAGCGCAACGCAGTCCAAAGGTGACTAATTGAATCTAATGGCAAGAAAAGCAAATAACGAAAGGTAAAAAGTGTCTCGTCGGCGCGTCGCTGCATCGGCCAGCTGAGTGCGCTTTGCAAGGCGAGCAAAAAGTGGCGGCGCGCACGAGGCACTTTAATTAAATTATAGCTGTCAGTGTAAAGGAGAAAAGTAACGGAAAAGAGGTAAGAGCTCGGCGACGAGGGGCAAAAAGGCCCCGTCGGAAAATTGAAGGACTGGCGAGTGCGCGTTCTCGTGGTCCCTTGGCCGCGGGCGCATGTCGCCCGGTAGGCAGTCCGCGGGCAGCCCACGCGCGTCCGCGGGGTAATTCATATCGGCGATACGCCGCGCATTACACGCGCGCGCGGGGAGTCGCCCGCGGGGATCTGCGGGGAGGATCGCCTGTGCACACAGCGAGTGCTCGCGAGGAGCGCGCTTGTTTGGAATATTTTAAGCCTTTGATTAAGTGGTCGAACGCGCCGCCACTGCCGCCACTGCCGCGACTGCCGCGACTGCCGCGAGACCCAGGCCTCTTAATAGACTAGCTGTGTTACTAGACGAATGCACTTGTGCAGCCTCGTGCCTTCCGACGCGGCCTTTGATGTACTCCTGCCTTGGGTGTCGCTCAATGACTTTCTACCCAGGAAGTACACTTTTACTCATTACATTTAATTAAACTTTGATTTTTTTACACACTAATAATTCAACAAAATGTATTGTTTTAATAATAGTAAACATTCCTATCTGAAATTTCATCTAAATCTCTTCTCTTGCAGGTACCGCACTAGTTGCACAACATTTTATATAACATACATTCAGAGAAATAC
Organism: Eurytoma adleriae; assembly: GCA_900480045.1. Taxonomy (NCBI): domain Eukaryota; kingdom Metazoa; phylum Arthropoda; class Insecta; order Hymenoptera; family Eurytomidae; genus Eurytoma; species Eurytoma adleriae. The sequence continues at coordinate 19,398 of UXGC01000726.1, read as the reverse complement.
ACATTAAATTTTCTTATTCTTGAAGTCACTTTTATTTACTAGGTGAATGCTGTGCAAAATGGATCAATTTACAGCAAACACTGAATTTTAACTGTCTAAATAACTATTTGATATCTGAAATAGTAACGATTTCTAATTTTGCAATCTCTAAAAACTGTGATTTCCAATGAGAGGAAAAAAGGTTTCTCGTAATAAACGCTACTCGTTTGAGAATACAAACAAACGTTCACTTAATTCTGGCGCATTTGCATTACGGAATAGTTAATATCCGCCGTCATTGGACTCGGCGAGTACCCCGGAGCAGTATAACACGATTTCACCCCGGTTGTTTTCGCGGCGCAAAACTCGGCGCAAGACTCGACGCAAGACTCGGAGCAGTGGAAAAAGAGAGCAAGAGACTCTCGGCTGCTCTTATCGGCGCGCCTACATTCGTCGCGGCAGGAGACACGTCGTTTAGCATGCGATGGGGAGCCGCGTATGAAAATCGCGCTCCCGCTGCGCCCGCAAACATTTCCGGAATGCGATCCCGGAATCCGCAGCCGGTAATTCGATTATTTTGCGCTCGGCCCGATTGCGATCTCCCGCCTCTATTTGCTCGTCGATGCAGCCGTTTTCATAGCGGCGAGAGGCGCGCGCCGATTCAATTTGCAAGAGCGCGCCGTTTATGTCACCGGTGCCAGTCTGGGGCGGGCTCTGCTTCTAATTGGGATGCTTCGTTACGAACCGGCTGTTGATTGAATCGACCGATAAGGAAATGCGCTATGGGAAGACCCAAAGTGCAGCAATTATTTAAGGAACCTTCTTTATTGCTGTTCCCTCGGTAACGGACTGATTGAGTAGCTCAATTATTTCATATTGATGAAGGCTATCCTTGAATATAAAAATAATTACAATTCTAAAAAGTTACTATTTATGTAACAAGTGTACAGAATCTTATTAAAAAAATTAAATAAAACTTTTGATATATCTTTTACTTATGAACATGTCAATTTGGAAATGTTTATAGACAATTTTCTATACCTCTGTTATAAATATCGGCAATCTTTCAAATCATTAAATGTGTCGAATAAGTCCTTTTAAATAAGGAGCAATAACGAGTGTCGATATAAAAATGAAAATTTCTCTTACGCGTGTCCAAAGACACCGCGAGCGGCGAGAGACAGCCCTCGAGACAGCCTCTACTGGGACTCACCTGGAAGAAAAAGAAACAGAAACAATTTCATTAGCATCAACGTCAGCCCAAGCTCGGTATAATAAGCGAGAAATCGCAGATCTAATCTCTCTATCGCGCCGGCGCAATATATAGAATTTAAATATCGAGCAGCGATAGGCAGCACTTGCAAGCGGGCCGCATCGGCGCAAAGGACAGCTTTGCAGGCGCTTTCCCGGTCCGATAATTTTCAGCGCGCGGCGCGCGAAGTAAAGGGCGAGGCTCGGCGCGCGCGACGTTACGCATCGTTGGTGACACACTGCCGAGGTCCAGATAAGAAATTAGAAACGCGCCCGCGAAAAAGACGGGGGACAGCGGGCCTTAAGGGGATGAGAAAGTCGGGAGCGCGGCGCGAGAGTGCCCGAGTGGGCGGCCCCCAGGCGCAACGCGCTTTACAATGCATCAGCCGCCGCGGAGGCCCGATTGCCTTCCTGATTTATTCGCGCGCCATTGTTGCCTTTTCGTTTTTCGAGCGGCGATTGATGGCCAGCTTCGGCTTCTTAGCCTACCTATTATCGTAATTGGATCGATGCGTGGATGGAAACTGAGAGGCTTGACGGCTGCTGAGAAGTGTTTCGTAGAGTCGTGTGACTCCTTGTTTATTCAATCGTACAGCTCGCTATTATCGAAAATCAACGCATTTTCAAATCAGAGTACAGGATTGAGGTATCTGGCTTAATAATTATCTATTATAATGTATATTTGGAATATCGAATTAAAAAAATTGATATTCATAGTTGATGTAGTTCTAGTCTTGGTAATAAATCTCTAAGCAGCCTCTCGATAGATTCTGCATAATTGGCAATAGGAGGATCGCGACTCATCGACAGCCCCAGCCATTCATCACAAGGCATGCCGGTCGCGCATTTTTCCGCGGCGTTAGCTGCGCATACTACACTTTCGTGTACGGTGCCGCGCAGTTTTTTCCGGTGGGCGCCTTCAATGGCGAAGCCGCGCTCGATTAACTCGTAAAGCAGGCTGGAGCACCGCCTCGGCGGCCACCCGCGCTCCCATTTTCCTTGCGGCTTTATTTGGCGGGCGACGCCGCGGTGCGCGCGCCTCGTACACGCGCGCGCGCTGCTCGTAAATAAGGGCTCGGCCCGCTCCTTTGCTTTTCCGCCTTTTTCGCGCGCTGGGATTGGGCCACTCATCATCGCTCAATCTTCGACACGAGCGAGGAGCGTATGTTACGTCATTTTTATGGCATTTAATGGATGTGGAGTAATAGCCGGGTGAAATAATTGAATTTGTATGCGTCGCCGGATAATAAATTTTCTTTCTATTAGAACTCGTCTTGGATAGCTGGTCGCTATGATTTTTCACTCTAATCACTTTCAACAATTCGAAATTGAAAGTACGTTTAGTGAAATGTAATAAAGTTCTAATATTGATAAAATAATTGTTTGGTGAACGTTAACTATGAGATTGGAAATCATAGCTATACGACAATTCAAAAGGTACCCTAAACTATGGGATATCCCACAGGCTTTAATTAAATGCTAGGTTGATTCAAATAGTTTTTTTCACTGACACGCCGAGTCTTGTAAGGATGAGCCGCATTCGAGAATCTTCTGTACCGTTTCGGCTCTGCAAGTTACTCTCTTCTTCTCTTGTCTGAACCCATTTGAACTGTCGACGAGCAGTCTCATATTTTTTCTTTACGCCATGTTGTAATTGCAGTGATTATGCGCCAACACAAATGCAAGCTCAACGGTTTGCAATTTGCTCTAAAAAATCTTACGAAAATATTAATACCTTTTTGCGTTGAAATGTAATTTTTAACACAAAAGAACAATGAAGATTGTAGGGAATTAAATGAAAGCATTTTACGACTTCTCGAATAGAACACGAAGTTGTTATCATAATATGACAAATAATATGACATAAACAGTTTGATTTCCAGCCAATTATTCCTCTACAATCAAAGTTTCGATCATGAATCACCTTATAAAGCCAGTTTTCGGAAAGACAGTGTGCTCAAACTTTTTTGAAGAGCCATTTGGTCCGCGATCATAAAATTTAAGCGGCCTGGAAATTCTTGGTGAACGTGCCGGTCGTCGACGAGTTTCGAGGTAAGTCGTTAGGTTAAGTGTGGGCCCGACTTTACAATAATTAAATGTCTTCGGGGAAACAGGTACGGCCCGTACTTCTGAAATTCGCCGGCATGCAGGTAACTCAAAATTTTCAGTAATTCGACTTTTTACCCTGGTCCCAAGTTCGATGTTATATTAATTAAAATCACTCGCATTATAAAGTCCACTCATTTATAATTCGTAAAATTCAATGACTTTATTACCGGCGGGGTATTTTTTAAATTTAAAGATATTACAGAAATCACGCAAGCACGTAAAGCATCTGTTTTTTATCGTGTTAATTGTAATTGGACCTTGAAATAATTTGTCAATTTATTGCTGCCAAATATTTTAAATAATCGCTATTCATTCGAAGGAAGTAATAATAGTATCTGCGTGCTCTTGCGAAATCCAAAGTCTACGAGATATAAACACTGACGTATTTACAAGACACTATATAAAGCTGCGCATTCCTTTTTATGCATGACTTGGTTCGGCGAACGACATTATCACAGCACGTAACCACTGCATCATACTTTATCACGGCTTCTTTTATGACGAAGATTAAAAAGACTGCATAAATTCGCTCGCCTCATTTCTTTAAAAAGATATTATTCTTTTGACTATTTTAAAAAAATGATGTTAATGATATTGTTTATTCAAATATTTTGTAACTGCTTTATGCTTATTTAAAAAAACATACTCTGAATTTGAATTGGGAACATTAACAAGTCGTCATTAAAATAAAGAAGAGCAGATAAATGTCCAACAGAAGTGTAAAATGAAAAATGTTAACTAACTAGTGGACGCAGCCAGCGATGGATGGTCTCTCGTTCGATTTCCCTCCGTATGTGCTGGCCGGTCTACTTGACGAGACGCGGGGACCGATTATGCGCGTGCCTGTGCGACCTGCCAAACTCGTTCTCGCGTAACTCCCGGAGAGTCGACCAGTCTGCAGCGAACTCACCACCGTGCAACGCACGAGTGGACTTTTCGCATTCTTCAACGTGACGTGGAGGCGGATTGATGATACCCGGCAGGTGAAAAATTTCAACCGACACCTCGGCATTATGGGTCACGATTCCGGTACGCCGGGGAAACCAGTGACCCTGTGCTTCTTCGGTTGCACGCTCGGTTCTTCCTGAGAAACTGTTTGTTGTTGATGCGATAATAAATGAGCCTGGGGAGTTGTCTGTTGTATCGCTTTCAAGGAGATATTGCGTGCTAAATATTTTATTTGATTTATCGAAACCAAATTTCATACTATTGTTTGAAAAAATCAAAATTTATGCCAGCAATTACAAACATGACGAGGAGAAAAGAGAATTTTGAAGTATTAATGTGTTGACATTTTTACATAACTAATTTCAAGTGGAGGTTTTTCGGTAAAGGATTAAATTAAATTAAAATTAAATGAAAGGTAAATGATAAATTATTATGAAGATGATTACTAATCCTCTTTGCCCCTGGAATATTTTCTTTTACATAACTTATTAATAAACTATAAACTGAGAGACCCTTGTCTAGTCTCGAGTGGATGACTTTCGAAAAAAGCTTTTAAGATTCCTGCGAAAGAAAAGTGAAACTCGTCAATATGGCGATAACAATGCCGATGCAACCTAAACCAACATCTAGTCGTGGATAAAGTCTACGAGATGAGGAAGATTCTTTTAAGCCAAAGAAAACTTACTGCGTGTAAAGAGTGTATAATCCGAAAACTGCGCAGCACAACATTCGTTCGTTCTAAGTGTATACCTAGGGCACCGGCATTTTCAAAAAATCTGACTGCTCATTAACATAACACAAATATCATTGTTTATGTCCTTAATAAGAAATCTGAGAAATCATCCTTGAAAATATTTGCGTTATGTAACCTAAAGTCGTATTAACAGATTATATTAACTATATCTAGAAAATAATAAATTGTGCTGGTCTTTCTCCAATTTTTAATCAACCTTAAAAGTTCCTTCATTTCAAATTGGAGAGAAGGAATTATTGTATTATTTACAAACTGCTGTAAATTGTAGTAAGAAACTATAATTAAATTATTAAACATTTCAAAGTGGTAATTGCTCTGTAGCAGTTAGTAAATTGAAGCCCTCCATAAAAAGTACGCAATTAACGTTATCTTGAAGTAATCAAGGATATGAGGAAACTTATGATTCATCGAAAGGCAAAGATAGCGATCGCTTTTACCTGAAAGGTCAAAAAATGGCGCTTTATTAATTATTCATGACAAAAATAAAACGCTCGTTGGCTCGTTCCTAGACCCGAAAAGGCGCCCCGCCTAATAGTTTGCAAAAAACCACAGGCTCGGTCCAAATGCGGTGGCGAGAGAAAAAGCGCGCCTGGACACGCGTCGCCGCAGCTCACGCGAGCCGTGGTGAAACGCCTCGGCGCAGCGGTTTCGGCCGCGGCGAAGGTTAAGGCCGCGAGCCCGATCGATCAAGAGCCCCGGAGCGCATATGTGCGCGCGATCGGCGCCTCGCTCGCCCCCGACTTCCTCATGGCCTATGTGTGTGGCTGTGTGCATGACTGAGTGTGTGTGCGTGTGTGCGAGTGGGAGAGAGAGAGAGACAGAAAGGTGAGGTCAGTGCCGATCAGCTGGCGAGTGAGCGGCGCGCACGAGTCCGAGATGCGTTCGCGCGATCCTGAAAAAGCCCCTTTTCTATTCCGCTGTTTGGTTTCGATGCGCTGCTGTACGTCGTTTATTTTGTGAGAATACATTACGCAGGAACAGGATGGAGAAAAGGATATATTTTATTTGCTTTTAATTTTTAGATGTAATTGCGATTTAGAAATGTGCTTCTATTATGATGCTATATTTTCACTAATGTCTTAAATTTGTATAAATTTTAATTTATTATTTTCAGTGAATGTCTGAGATGCCAAATAGCAATATAGATAAAAATGCACGACATAACTTGCACAATCAAGAAATTTGTGGATAGTTTCAATAGATTTTGGTAAACAGCACAAGTTGCTCTTCAGTGAAGGTGCAAAATTCAATATTAAAATTTAAAATGAAATAAATTGTTTCCAAGAATCATTAATTCACTACACTAAAATAGTTGCAGAATATTTAAGAAATGATATCCAGAAATTATTTATTACTGATTTAAAGGCAGAAAAGTTTCTTATTCACTAAATTCAGTTAACCGATGAAAGTAAATTATAATAAAAGCGCAGAGCAGGCTAATTTTAAAAGTTTTGCAAGTGAGTCGGGCGGAAGACGGAAATAACGTAGGAACGAAAGATTCGCGACGACCTAGGACAATCCCTTCCTGGCTCGCAATTTTCCCATTCCCCCATGCTGCTTGCCGTGGTGCGACGCTCGACTCTCGTCCTCGCCCTTCCGTTCCGCTTTTTAACGGCGTTCGTTCATTCACTCCCAGCGACAGCGCGCCACAACCAGCCTCACACGCGTAATCACGCACGCGATTCTCTCCCTACCCTCCACTTCCCCGTTGGGAACGAAAAATGCAAAAATAAAAGAGATCACGTGTCTTTTCAGCTAATTTATTAACTTTCCGCTGCAGTGTTTTTATTATATTTTTTAAGCAACTTCTTTCCTTTCATTTTTTCCATTCCATCGACTGGGACGATTTTTTTTCATGGCTATGTTGTGATGCTTTTATGCTTCGTCTGTGAAGGCCGCAACATTTAAAGGTTGTATAAAACGTAATTTATAAAACTTAATTTTTTTCACATTTGGTTGGTTAATTTCATATGTAAAGGAAAAAACGATCATAGTTGGTTCATAAAAAGTAAGAACGTTTCACAATACTCTTCTCATTGAGGAAAGTGTTATAAAGGCTCTTTACAATATTAATTATACCAATAGATACGTATTAACTACGAACTTATTAGTATAAATATTTTTGTAAAACAAAAAAAAATAATGTATTTTATTTTAAACAGTAAGAACAGACTAGATTTTAATCCGACTAAAATAAACGAGTCTTTAACCCCGGGCAAAGGTGTACCGCCGAGACTCACGGACAAATTCGCGTTACCAACGCGAGGTGAAACGAAAACAGCCGCCGGGGCACCAGGTGTGCCCGAGTGCCATTAAATCCGCAATGGCCCGTGACGCACCCCCGATACAGGAAGCATAAATACATCAAGCGTCACAACACCCTTCCCCGGCGATAAGTAGTAAAAGGGCCGCGGCTATCTGACACACCGTGAAATAGCTCCCGATGCTTAATGCACTCGACGTAGGTAACAACGAGCTCCGGTTCCACGTAATTCCGCCTTGGCGATCGCCTATTGTGTCATAGGTTATTCCGACTGTTCCGACTGCAACGGGAAAACAGTGTCGGCTTTTAATTGAAACGTTTTCATTTTTAACCAGGCGCTTGCTAAATATCAAGCGAGTGATGCCAATGCACTCGCTCTGTCATGATGTTATCAATTCGGAATAGGTTCAGCGCTCTTTCGAAAATCTTACATTTACTGGATACCAAAATGAGATACTAGAGCGCATTTTTAAACTCTTATAAAAAGAAAAAAAGGATATTCTTGTAAGGGCTGCTTTCGACGAGTCACCAATTCATTAATTATGTTATTACAAGATATTGCATTGTAATTCGGTTTTACTTTTTATTCAAAAATATGTAATAATCGAAAAAATGAACTTTTAATAAAAATCTCGAATAAATATAACAGTGGGTGGAGGCACTGACCTAATCGCTCAGTGAAATCGTCGTGGACGAGGATCGTGTCGCCGGAGCTTGAGACGAAAGTTCAGCAGCCATCGCCGGAGCAAAAAGCACACCGCACCGGCACCACACCGCACTACGGTCGCGCGTCGGTGTAAGCGCGCGCACCTCCCCGTGGATTTTTTTCTTCCTTAAAGGTATCGGCACCTGGCCATGTCCTTATCCCCGTGAATTTCGCTGTCCTGGGAGGAGTCCCCGGCATACGCTCGATTATCTCAAGTATTATCGTCTGCGCTCGAAGGTGTCTGGAGACCCGGCCAGTCCTATCCGACCGGCAAGGCGGCGACACTTTATTTTCCGCACGTTGCACTAGTTCAAAGGCAGCAGGAATCACAGGAAAAACGAAAATTGCGGGATAAAAAATTGGATAAATGAATCGGACTGTCGCGTCACTGGACACGGGGAAGCACTTGGTTCGATTCTTTGAGCCCGGAGCGCACGTGGTTACGGCGAGTGCGCGCGCGCCGAGAGAAGACGGGATACTGGCGCGGGACCGAGCCGCTGCAGTAGTTGCTGCTCTCTCGGTGTATGGTGGCGCGCGGGGAGGCCTCTCCCGTATCGCGGCCAGCTCGCGGACGGCAATGCCCCGGCGGCAGCGCGCGCCGCGGCTCTCTGCGGTCGGGAACCCCGGCTGAGAGAGAGACGGCGAATAAGCGCAGCTCTCCCTTCCATAACGCCACCTGGTCGCCTCTCCCCCCTCTCCTTCGTCTCTCCTGCGTCTCTCCTTCGTCTCTCCTTCTCCGCAATTCTGGCTAGTTATTGCACTTTTACACACACACTGTCTACGAGGAGATATAAAATCTATGCTTCTTCCTCGTACTTTTTTCTTCCAACATTTCTGGATTCATTCAGTTTTTTCTAAGAATTTTAAGGGGTTTTAGCCTTTTTGGGGACGACGACTTATTTATTTAGATGATCAATAGATTTTCTTGAGCGTAAATTCAAATTTTATTTGTAAAATTTTGGTTTATCGAAACCTCTAATAAGTTGGTATAAAAAGTATTTTGATGACACAACTGTCTCTCTGAATGATAAGATTTTCGTAACAAACTTTGAGCATCTTTAATGAAATTGTTCTTACTCAATCATTCTTTCTTTTCAAATCATGAACTATAAAAAGAAGTAAGATAATATATTTCGATTTACATTTCGAAAAGTATAATGTTTGAAAATATCAGGAGATTGCAAAGAATGGCAATTGGGAAGAAAAGGCAAGTTCCGGTAGAGCGGCAATCCCCCGGCGCCGAATCCATCAGCAGGCGGCAGAAACATAACGAGCGTTGCATCACAATGAGCGCAGAGCCTCGGCGCGCCTTAAGTGCATTTGAGATCCCGTGAAAAACGGAGCCGAGCAGACAAGGGCTCCCCGCTCTTTAAGCTAACAGCGCGTATCAATGCGCTCTTCTCTATGTACGCCTGGCGGACAATCGCCACCCCCGCGGCGTGCCACTGCGCATTATAGATGCACAGCTGCGTATAGGCGCGGAGGGAAGATAATCTCGGCTCCGGCCACCGCGGATGACTCGCGGCAGAAGGCCGCCACGATGCCACGATGCCCAGTCAGCTGTGCGTCGCCTATCCGGCTTTTCCGCGTTCTGGACATTGTTTGCTAGCGCGCAGCCCTTTTCCTGCCGCCGACGCGCCTCTCTTCCTATGCTACCGACGCTTATCGATGCTGCCAGTCTTTTTTTAGATTTTACCGGGAGATTTTCTATTTTAACTTAAACATTTTTAATTGCACCTGCGGCCTTGAGATTTATTCAGGTATTTTACTTCTTCTTCTGTATAAATTGAAATTAATATAAAAAATGTGTGAAGCGCAACTACTTTGCTGTGTTTCTTTCATTACAAATCAATGATTAGTATAACAGTTGCTTCGAGTTGCGGTGAAGCAATTAGTAAAAATTAGTAAAAATATTGATTGCCCGTATTATGCGTCTAAATTCAATTGATTTTTTTTATGAATATTGAATAATGTGATAATTGACAGATCGATCAAAATAACCAGTCAAAATGGCGGTGCCCAATCAAGAGCAATCTGAACTATTTAAGAAAGTCGCTGAGTCACCCTTAAACGGAAAATTCAAAATATTTCACTTCGACACCTTCGCTTTTTTTCTTGACGCGTGATCATTCACACTAGTCAATTTATCAATTATGGCTTATACACCGACGACGGATAACATCGACTAGTGTCAGTCAGTGATTAGCGTAAAAAAGATATAGGCACTACATTGAGTAAGAAAAGGAGCGTTGGAAGTACAAATATTTCGTAATATTCCCACACCCTGTCGCCTGCTATGTACTGATCAAAGAACTTATTAGATTATATTAATAATATTTTTTCCTCTCTCAAGCGGAAAAAATAACGTCAATATAATTATTCATTTAATGTTATGAAATTTTGAATCAACTTGAATATTTATTCAATAATATTTACATTTTGCATACGCATTTTTTAACTACTCGAGCTAATTTACTTGTAATAAAATAATCACTTCTATCTACGTCTTTAACACAAACGATAACTAATGGGTGTTTAAAACAGAAAAAATTCTGCGCATATTGGCATTAATAAATACAAATTGAAAAAACAGGCGGCATTAGCGTTAAATTAATACTTAATATTTATTTTAGATTAAACTTTACATATTCTATACTACTACATGCTTTCTTTACATTACTTTGAGATAATTCAATGTTTTACGTAATATTCATACCATAATGATGCATAAATGAACAGCCTTTTGACATAAAATCTTATCGACCTCTCGTAATTTATGGTAACACGCGTATAATCGACGTATCTTGAAAAGATTAATATTTTAAATAATTTTATTTTCACAAGTATAGAATAATTATGTAATATACCATTTTCCTTGCACTGTTACAAAACTATTTTATCTTATAATCAGCAAATTCATGAAGAGTTTTGCTTCAGTTTCTCAAAGTAAATACCAAAATAGCAATCCAATCAAGTGTGAATAATTTCTCTTCGTAAAGGCAAAGTCGCAAATGAAATTCTTTCTGAAAAAAGGTCGTTTGGGAAAGACAACAGCCCCACGGAGAAGAGAAAGCGTTTACGTCGAAATTGCAAATCAAAGGAAGAAAAAAGTTGGGGAGTTTTCTCCCGAAGACGCAAGCCGAGGGGTGTCGACGAAGGGTGAGAATCTCATCTTCTGCGATAGGTTCCCTCGTCCCGTTGAAAAATTTTCCGGATCCCCGGCGGCGTCGTCGCTGTCATTGTACCGTCTGCCGCGGTTCTCAGGCTCTTGATCCGCTTTCTTACGCAATCCGAGCTGTCTCGTGAGCGGGCACGAGTGAGACGAGACTAAGAGACCCGAGCGCTTGTTCGCGTGTCTTTCCAGAGGTGGAGGGAGACAGAAGCGGAACTGGATTACGAGAGTCACGAGCTACAGTCCTTACAACTGGCTACGGAGCTTCCAGGACTAAGTGTACGTCTATTGACGTGAGAGCGATTTACTCCGCAAATTGTCTAGAGAACTTGCCTGATCTGTTGATATCTCATGTCCTTTCCAAATAAAAACTAAAATCTAATATCTTGATGACTGGAGAAACAATGTTGAATGACAAATTCTTTACCGAAACTTTTTAGAAAGAGTCATTCATATGTTATAAGAGATTTTTTTAATAAATATTGTTCGACTGCAGTTGGTGTAAATTTCGAAAAGATAACACGATTTAATCTAAGCATTGGTCCTGATTATTCCTGGGACATTTGGTTTTTGCAGTGGCTCTCAGAACCTTCTGCCTCTAGCTTACGGGCTTACGGTTAATTTTTTCATTGTGTTGAAGGTATTTTTCAGCGTCACGCACGGAGGCCCACTCCTTTCTAGCCAAGGACGCCGAGGGGGCGCTCGCGCCATCTTGGATCAGCGACGCTTCCGGTGGGTGGGTGCGCTAGTATATATACCGACTGGAGTGCCCCGGAGCTGCTCACGGAAAATGAAACGCCAGGCGAGACGAAAGCGAAAGGAGAGAAGAGGGCGCGGTTGAAACGCGAAAACGGAGCAGTCCACCGAGCGAAAATGGCTCGACTACCACTTTCAGCTATTGCGGATGGAGGGAAATCATCGGCAGTAAATTTAACAGCTGCATGGGAAGTATTAAATAATTGCTTTTTATCGCCCACTTTAGATGCTGACAGTAATGCAAGTTCCATAAATAATTGCACCGACCTTAATGTACCCCACCGTAATGTTGAAGAAATTCAATTATTAGATTAAAGTTAAAGCTTTACATTAATTTCTTGTAAAATAACTGAAAATTGGAGCGGCACATTTCGGTTACTTATAAAATCCGAAAAATGTTATTTTTTCGTGAAAAAGAATAATCTCTCAGTACGTGCCCCGGCTCGCCAAGCATCGAAATTTAAAAATTTTACAGTTACCGAATAAGCATAATAAGGATGTCGTTAGCTCTCGTCGAATGGAGAATAATCGATCGCTACGTCGCAGAGACACCTTGAAGCAGAGAACAGGGAGCAAGCGGCACGCGGGACAAGAAGGCGTTTTTCATATGCTAATGCTTCCGGCCTCCTCGCGAGGGAGACTTGCAGAATAATAAAAAAGCAAACGACAAAGAGGGACGCTCGAAATACGCCTCCTCCTTCCTTCTTCGAGTGCCGAATTGGCCAGTCTCTTTCAACGAGCCGCGCAATCTCGCGCGCGCTCCTCCGCTTCGGTGGATGTTTACTCGCGGGGAGTGGATTTTCGTTCACTCTGCTGGAATAACAGACCATTCTTTTGCCCTTTTTTGCGGAACAAGAGAAATGGAAGGACGAAAGGGCTTACTGGACGCCGGAGTTATGGTTCTATCCATCTCCGGAAAATCGATCGAGCTCTCCCTGGTGAGTCCCTGCAGATATTTTTCCTTTTACAAGAATGCAGAAGAAAGACTTTTTTCAACGAGAGAATTGAAAGTTGCAATATTGTAATTTTGCGCTTGAAATATGGAGGATTAAGGCTCGCGAACTATTCCTGAAAATGTGACTACACTGATCGAGGTCGCGCAGTCACTGGCGGCTCTTCAAGCGAGTAGGTTTGGCCGTACCCGCGAAATCCGGTGCTAGGCGGTGCCTCGCCTGACCTAGCCCCCCGGTGCAGTCTATTTGCATGCGCACACGCGAGACTGACCGGGAGGACAAAAAGAATAGACCGCCACGGGCTCATTGCACCCTAGTGTCAAATTCAACTCTAATGATCGTACTGGGTGTGTAAAAAATCAGGCGTAAATAGACACTGATCGGTACGTTCAACTAATTCATCTGCCTCGTTAACCAATTCTGATCGAGGTACCACATTCCTAGCCCTTTCAATAAAAATTCTTCATTTCTTCCACACCCGGCAAATTTTCAATATACCACCGTACATTTTGACCACTCGGACGCATTAGCCCAATCCCGACGGAATGAAAAATTCCTTCCTCTTATACTTCCGCAAATGCCAGGCTCATTCGGAGTTGAGAAGACGTGGCATCTCGCGTGGCGTCCCGCGGTCAGTGCGGGAACACGTGTGCGCGTGCACTTTTAATTGCCTTTTGCGGTATTGAGGTTTTCCGGCGCGCGCTAAGCTCTGACCAAGCGAGGGAGAGAAAGTTGGAGGGCATCTTTTCGTTTCGCACCTTTGCCCCTCTCTCCTATACGCTTTTTGACGATGCGACGAGCGAAGCGTTGAGCGCGCGTGACAAAAATAAACTAGGCGCGACTTGATGGACGAGGTGCATTATCCGCAAGAGTACTCCTTTGCTACCTTTCGAAAAGTCCGAAAAAAGCTTGAAATTTTAGAAAATTTCAGTTTTTAAATCGACTCGACAGTTGTCTATTTAAATTTATTTAAATTGTTCAAATAAAACTATAGGTATCGAAGTAAAACATTTTCTACAGACACAAATTTATTAATTAATTTAAAATCAATACAACGCTTCGAAACTGTATACTAAGACTATATTCATATATTCATATTGCGCGCAGGTATCTACAATATGCTTGAGAAAAGAAAACTTCCTGTCAGGTGGATTAGTGTACGCGCAATCGCGATTACTCAACAGTTGATTCGGTAAAAATTCACCCAGAAGAGACAAAAGAGCGAAAAAGCTGTAGGTGCGAAGTAAGTTTCGCTAGGTAATTCGCGAGGTAAATGGTATCGCCGTAGCCTTCGGCCGACGGAAAGGCAGCTCCCCCCGGAGGGCGCAGCTTGGCGAGCGCAGCGCGCATTGCAATCGGTGCACGCGCGTTTGATGCGCAATTAATCCATCGCGCGTCGCGCTCGCGCCCCGCCCGCGGTGAATAATGCATGCCCGGCCAGCCCGGCCCGGGAAGATGCACTTGCGTCGCTCGCGCGCATACGCTCGTGGAATGCGCGCCGCGCGGAACGACTGATTAATGGAGCCCGACGGGAGGAAAAGCGGCGCCGTGCCGTCGAACCCGATTGTCGAGTATGTTTTTCGACGATGGAAAGTTGCGATTATCGAGTGCTTCTCGAGAAGACTAATGCGGATATTTTCGTCCGCTGTGAGATTGCGATATTTAGAGTAGCAACTTTACATTCACTACTCTAACAATAATTCAAAATAAACTTTGTACCGCGGTAAAAAAGAAACTAAGCTTCATTTGTGATTCAAGGTAATAATCCACAAAATTTAAAAAAACTAGGATATATCGCCCTTTACAGTTGGCCTAATTTCGAGTTCGTATAATGTAATCCGAAATATAATAGATTGTTCGACTGCTTAAAATTTGTATACGAGGGATAATTATTTTTAATTACCAGCTGTAAAAGTTTGTAAAATGTTTTAAAATAAAACAATTTTTCTAAAGTATTGTGTTATCAAAATGCTTAGAAAATATGGTGAAATTGTGCAGCATACCCTCACGGACGGTAAACTTGCCATCGGCATTCCGCATAGATCCCCGCCTGAACTCTTTCCGGGAATGCGCATCCTTCACCGCTCTGCCTGTTCTGTCCCGGGGAAGTTTCGAAAACGGACTTCTGATACACCAGTTCCGCCTTACAATAAAGCTATATTTGCTAGGGCTTGAGAGAATAAATCTTTGGACAACGAGATCACGCACTGCCCGGTATTTAGGGCCAGGCACTGACGACACCACGTAGGTACAGCCCCATCGCGTGACTGCTAAACATTTTGTAATTTTGCGTCAAACGACGACGTCCAGCTGCAGTGTTTACCGTAGTATGCAAGTAAAGAAAAAGTAGACAGTTAAATTTTCAGGAATTCTTTGAAAAAATAAATCAAGGTTATTCCGCAAATTCGAAAAGGCGAGCCTTTTTCACCAAAACGAAAAATGCCTAATGTTTTCATTAACGCGTTTAACTTTCTAGGAAATGTTGAATGAATCGATTTTTCTCGGCGATCGCCTAAAATGGGTTAACACTCTCTGCGGTGATGGGGATGGTAGCGGCTAACGATTTCATTCAAAGCACCAATACTTTGCTGCAATGCGCTTTTATTACGTAATGTTTCAGATCAAACCCATTGATGAATGTATTTACTGTTCGAAGTACACAGTCGATGCATTGAAATGCAATCAATGTTTAATTTTTACCGATTTTAATCATTTAATTTCCTACGTAAATATTTGCCCGTTCCTAAGTGATTAATTGAGGCTTTAAACTCGATGACGGATTGAGATTCGCTGCTATTCATATTATTAAACATATTAAAAAATTGCTACTTAAATTTGCGAGATGCGGAGTCTTTGAAATTTGTCAAATAAATCAAAACGCGGAAGATGAAATTTTTACTATCGACTGGTCGTTTATATTATAAAACATAGATGAGGTAGTCGTAAGATTTAATTGTGGCCATTAAACTTAGTTACATTATACATAAAATCAGCTTAAGGTGCATAACGATTTTCCATACAAACTTTCATGATAATGCCGGAAAAAATAAATTTTTATTTTCCATCCATCTTTAGATTCAACCTCTTTATTTGTGATTGATGTATTTTACAATACCGATTGGGTCTTCTGTACGAATTGTTGCATACTCGAGGTGGTTGGAGCACGATTTTCCATCACCGATACCAGCACGATAAAAAGATCTAGTCACGTACACGGAGGGCGAAAAGCAGATCTAATCGACCGCTCGTTGATCGAAATCCGCCTGCGACATTCCCCGTGACAACTGTTCGAAATTGGCGCATTTCACAATTTGCACAATTTTCGGGTAATTTGTAGAGGTTTTGGGCGAAACTTTTACGCGAAATGCAGAATTGACAGTATTAATTTAGTTTTCCCAAAGTGGTACTATATTACTAGGTGATCGGTAAGTAAAGATCATTATTAGTTCCTATTAACTAAATGCCCAATATTTTTTTAAAGTTAATATTTTAAAAATCTTAATAAATAAATTATATAATAAATTGTCGCAAGTGTCTATCAAGTAACAAGGCCGCTTGTACAATTTTTCTTTTCACACGAATGTGAAGGCTGAGGTCGGAAAAGCTATTCAGTCCGCGCTACGTGCGGCAATTACAACGGGTAAAGAAGCTGGAACATCGCCGCTCAACACCGAATCATCGTGCTTCGCAGTCGTTCGGGCAGATCGCTATCGGTACCCCGTGGCTCGCTACCTCAGCGATCATAACAGCAGATGCGAATCAACTGACGCTCCCGAAATGCGACGAAAATCCCCCCGTCGGTGAATTATGGAAATGCAGTCGTCGCGGCCGATATCGTTTTAAAGCCCGGAGAAAGTTTAGCCCGGATTTTGCATGCGATCGCGGATTCGATTGTCTCTTCCAGTTAGACTGGATTCTCCGGTAATTAAACGTTCGGTCGTTTAATAGTCGAAAAATTTGTTTCTATCTGTATCCCGTTGTCAAGTTCGGGGGGCAATTATTTCCTTCATAACGAGTTCGGCTATGAAAAGTGAAGCTTATCTCTAGGCGTAATGAGAAAAGCACAATCGAATATCTGAATTCGCGAGGAAAAATATGCGGCGAGCAAACCTGTTGGACGATTTTGCGGATGCATAAAACTTTGATTTTCTACCGATAAGATGAAATTCCCGGCGTTTAAAGCGACACGAGGTTCGAGAAAGCCGCGCCTTTGTCGTGTTTTTAACCTACTCTTTATTATACTACTCTCTCCGGGTGAACGATTTAACGATTTTTTTCTCCTTTTCGCGCAATTGCGCCGAGGCAAGGCAAATGTGCCGATCGAATAATGACGCCGATAAAATGTATGATCGATGCGACGGCATTTTAAATCTCGTGCATTGTACTGTAGTAGGACACAATTGCAACAGTAACAATTCGTGCGCATTCTTGTATCTGCCTTCTCGGAGAATTCTCGGAAAAATTTCTGATTCACATCGACTGTGCTCGCGAGCACATGTTCTCTTGTGTATCCGTTCACTTTCTCTCCTTAATTTCTTTACCTAATCACTGACAAATACCAAATTAACTGTCGACGCTGTGTTGATTAGCTTTTATTGATAAATGTAGCAACTATTTTTTTCGTTAACAAATACAAGTTAAATATATTTGATTTTATGTTTTTGCAATATTTAATGCAACAGCAATTGAAACTATGGCAAAACGTTTTAATTTCTTAACTTATTCAACGGATCGATTGAAACCTTGCACCCTATTCAAGGCAATAAAAAAAGCAGCCTGCAAACTCATGTGGCTGCAAAGTTGAGCCGTTTAATTTTTGGCGCGGCCGATCTTATCCGACCAATCGTTAACGAGTGCAGCATGTGAAAATCGGTGCGAAGTTCATCTGAAAACGAGCGAGTCGCGTGCCCCTACGTGTGTTTTTCTCTTTTTTCCCCCACGATTCATGCTCCCACCTTTTTTCTCGCGCCCTCATCAAAGCCGGAGGCGATAAAAAGTTGAACGAGTAATCGCTTAATCCGCGAGGCTGAGGCCCGTTCTTATCTTGCGAGTTTCGCGTGCCGCAACTTGGCCGCCACCAAATTTGCCCTAAATCATTGGATGGCGCCGCGCTAACTCCCGCGAGCAATTAAAAGTGTGCTAGCGAACTTTGCGCGATTTCCGCAAACGCTCGAACCTCGCCTTTTTTTATCTCCGGCTTGATTATTCCTTTTTTGCACGAAAAACAAATACTTTTATTTGCCTGAAATTTTTTTCTGCATACTTTTCAGAGGTTCAATTGCTCAGTGATAAAGAAATTCACAATTACATAAAAAAGTATATAAATATTTTAATACTGTGCAGTAAAATTTATTGTATCAGTGAAAATGTTACT
The DNA here is from genome assembly GCA_900480045.1 of Eurytoma adleriae. Taxonomy (NCBI): domain Eukaryota; kingdom Metazoa; phylum Arthropoda; class Insecta; order Hymenoptera; family Eurytomidae; genus Eurytoma; species Eurytoma adleriae. The sequence goes on along the minus strand of UXGC01000726.1, from coordinate 1,133 downwards.
GTTGCTTATATGGATTTATATATTTCATGTGATTTGCATATCAAAAGAAAAAAGGTGAATAAGGATGTCGATAACAGGGTAACTCATAAATTATCTTTTAGCATTCAAATTATACAGTAGTTTTATTCGCGATTAATTACATCTGATTGGAAGTTCATTAAATCATTCCTGCGATATCATTGACACAAAGATAGAGGTAGGGGTGAAATGAAAACTTTCGGCCAAAAGAAAAGGAGCACGGTAACGTCAAAAGTTCGAGTAATAAATTCTTCGCTATCAATATTGAAAGTAACAATTTCCAAGGTAGTTTACAGTTACTCCTTGAACGTAGCATCCTTTATCAGGTCTCCTCTATTTACCACTCTCCACGTTCCCGTTCAATTTCACTCGATGAACCGGTACGAACGAAAATAAAAAAATCGAAAAGTGAAACAAGACAAAGCGAGTTTAAACAGCTTCCAATCAAATTGTATCAAAATTTATTTCTCAGATCTAGTCCTTGTCCGACGATCCTTGTATTTTTCGTAAAATTCAACAATATCTTTCATCAATAACTTTAAGTAAAATTTGTGGAAATAAGTTCACACGAAAATTAAAGTTTTGGAGTCGATCCATTTTAAGCAGATGAGATTATTGCGAGTCTAGTGGCAGCTTTGATTTGAACCATTACACGAAAGTTGATTCAGTGAGACATATGAGCAAATAAAGTATATCCGTAACAACTGTTAGCTTAGGACTGTTCTGTGTACATTTCTCATGCAGGTTTTAGTTTATGTACGAGCTGCGATTTTTAAAAATTTTCTATGATTATAGTAAAATTTCATAAAAATGTATAAATATTTTTTTTAAAAATGTACAACTTTTCAGTTTTCTAAATTTTCAATATTTGGTTACCGAAAAAATAATAAATTATACAAGCTAATTAAAAAGTCTTATTCTATTAAAATTAGTTTTCTTATTCCACATTTTTTGTTCGTAAGCTAAATTTAATTGATTAGCAACAATTCCTTATCTACATTTTTGTTTGAATTATTTAATTAGACCCTCGTAAGGGTCGTCAAAAATTGCCGTAGCCGATGGTATTTCACATCGTCTTGGCGGGGTATTGGTAAAAGTTTTCAACTAGCAATAAT
>UXGC01000725.1:0-61293 GCA_900480045.1 Eurytoma adleriae | reverse complement strand
AAAAATGCATCGGCCGGGAATCGAACCCGGGCCGCCCGCGTGGCAGGCGAGCATTCTACCACTGAACCACCGATGCTGATGGAGTTTACACTCTTACAACTTTCACCGACTCTGTGCCCTGGGCTACTTTTCTTACAACTTTATCGCCGCACTTCCCCTACTCATAACTTAACGATCAATATTCTCTAATCTCATAAGTTCAGCTGTTTTTTCTTATATCATTTTTTACTTTAATTTTGCAATTTTTTTATGTAAAATATTTTTGTAAATCGTTTTATGCACTACGCAACTAGACATATATTTATTAAAATATTTTCCTACTGTAATTGGAAAAATAATTATCTAGACCTGTACTAAGGAACATTATAATTAGTGTACTTGAACATGAGTTTGCAAAGTTAATGCTAGTTCATTCTCGACATGCAGGTCTACAAAATTAATCATTTTAATTTTAAGTTTTAATTACAATTATGAATATACTCAAGACCTATTATCAATAATTCAAACCAGAAAATCTTCCTTATTCCAGAATCAGATAATTGCAAAATCTGTTACACCGTATAAAGTTTTTTCTCGCATACAATTTGTGTAGATAATTTTTCAGAAACCAAATAATCACTATTTTAGCGAAAATCATAAAGTTACTTTACAAAATAAAAAAATTAAATCAACTCGCACCGCATGAAAAATTGCATGATCGACATAACATATTGAAAGCATGTGACTACGCAAATGCGCTACGCGTCATAGGTATAGTTACTCCATTGCGTCAAGTGCTAGATCATGAATGAGCGACCTTGCCACTATGGGAAGCGCGACGGTAAAGCCGCAATTTTTGCACACGAAACAATATCGTTCCTTTTCAAACATCAAATCTCGCTCAACAAATTGTTTGATAAGCAGTTAGCTCACTTTATAAAATTATCTTTACAAGATTGTTTAAAAATAAAAGTTTTTCTTTGTCATAATACTTTTTATATTTTCGTTGATAACAACGGCTGTATAAAATAATACAGTCAATTAACAAATTAATCGATGTATTATTTAAAGTATCGATAGATTTATGTAATTTATATACATATTTTTTGTCAGTGCTCCTTTGGTAAGAGTATCAATTCCAAGAATTGGCTTTGTGCTTTGGAAGGAAATTGAATCCATCTGGAACTTTTCCAAGCAACATCTCACTGAAAAAAATATAAAATTTAATTTCGCTCATTCTTATATTGCTTGGTAAATTTAATCTTGAAAAATTAAAAGTATCAAAATAAATACATATTAAAAAAGTAATGATCTTAATTGAAGAAACTTACGATAACTTAATCCAGTCTGTGCAATTTGCACTGCCCATCAAAGTTTCTAGTTCATCACGACCTTTGAAGTAAGGAGGTCTGTTATTCATTCTTTGAGGTGGATCAACCAAAATTCCAACTGGGACATACCTGCATATAAAAATTTATTTGAATTAAATACAAGAAACAGTTTTTATATTTTTCTTATAAATTTAAAGCTTACCATTAAAAATTTGTTTAACCACAAACACACATAACAAATTTTTTTTCAAGTAAATGTTACAATTGGTTACCTGTACAAAAAGGAAATCCATTCCAACATGAATCTGCGAGTTGTTTCGACTCCGCGAGTGTCAGACCCCCAATGTTCCAATCCGTAATTTGTAAATTTCTTCAGAATGTCAAACCTCTCATTTGAAGAAATATCGATTAATTTCTTCTCCTTGATCTCCTGGAATATCCACGGTTTTATTAAAGCACCACGAGCTATGCTGACGCCCTGCACTGTAGGATAACTCGTCCTTAACCGCTGATAGTCATCGTAGGATAAAATGTCTCCTGTACCATAGACTGGAACTGGATTTGCAGCTTGGGCACATTCTTCTATATAATTCCAGTTGGCGAGTTTGGTATACCTCTGCTCTCTAGATCTGCCATGAATCTGTAAGAACAAAAAATGTTTCATATAAAGTTCAATTATTTTGTAGCTTCACAAAATTAAATCAAGAGGCTAAAAATTACATTGATCATGGAAACTCCCCAATCACGGAATTTGGGCATCAACTTATGAGCTATAGGTTTATCCATATAGACACCTGTCCTTGTTTTAACAGTAAATGGAATATTAAGAAGTTCAGTTGCCGATTTGCAAACGGATTCCAAAATATTTGGCCTATTCATCATTCCACAGCCAGCTCCTTGTTTATAGATAAGATCAATGGGACATCCTAAATTTAGGTCAATAAAGTCTATCTCAGCTGCATCATTGAGAATCTGACAACACCTTGTGATCACACCTGGATTGTTACCAGCAATCTGTACACCAAAAATATCTTCCGATTCGTGCTTCTTAACTAGGGCCCACTCTTCCCTTGCACCTTTCAGAAGTTTAGGAGCCAATGCCATTTCTCCACAAGTGATGTCTGCTCCAAATTCCTTGCAAATTCGACGGAATGGCAAATTTCCTACTGTAGTTAATGGGGCTAACATCACCTTGTCTTTCCAATCGATTTTCTTCTTTTCTTCTTGTTTCAGTTTTATTTCCTCTGTGTCCAAGATAGGGCCTACTTTTTCTTCTGCATCTTTAGCATTTTCTGAAGTCTCCATTTTTTCATTTTTCTTTTTATCAAATGCATCATTTGATTTCTGAAAAAAATTCCTGACTATAAAACATGAAATGTCACCAAATCTTTGTTATAACAATTAAAAGATTTTAGGTCAATTAAAAATGAAATTGACTCAAATATGAAAAATAAATTTTAGCATGAAAATAACTAGAAAATATTTTAAAAAATTTAATAAAAATCACTATTTACCCAATTGTATTTTTTTAAAATTTGTTCAGCCTTGGAAAAATCATATTTGTATTTTTTCAATTGCTCTGCAATTTCTTTAGCCAATTGATTCTTGACTGTGGGAGGAAGTTTTTGGTAAGCTTCGTACTTTTCTTTATCAATTATATTAAATCCTTCAGCAGTGGTGTGTTTGGATCCTACTCTGCACGCCGCACCCCTTTGACATTTTCCAGTTTTTTCAAAGGCATAACATTCATTTCCTATGTCCTCTGGTTTTATTTTCAAGTATTCAGTCCTATCGTGAATAAAAGCACACTTATTTAGAGTGCATTTTTTGTCAGCCTCTTCCAAGGTTGAGTCCGCTATCCAAGGACAAAGGTTGCACTCTCTCAAAGATTTGAATGGTACAGATCTACCTTTATTCTGACCTCTCGGTTTGTCTTTTTTATGATTCTCCTTAAACTTTTTCTTGAGTGGCTCTCCATCCAAACTGTCATCCCCATCAGCCTTCTCGTTTCCATTTTCTTTCTCTTTCAAATTATCACTACTTATTTGCCTAACACTGTCTTCTATCACATATCTGCAAAACAAAAAAAATTATATAAATTTTATTGGCTAGAACTTGCATATGTATATCAAAAATAATATGTAGATCACATGCAAAATTCAACAATGCGTTTAGCACTTGATTCTCTTCAACAATGAAAGTATATACTTCAAACAAAGAAAACTACCGTACAGTGAAATCTGACTTTTTATAAACAATCTCATTTAAGGTTAAAATGTTCCGATTTTTCATTTCTTTCTAACAGTTAACTTTTTACTTACTCTGGTTTTATTAAACATATTCCCGTACGTTTGTCCTCCTTCTTTTCCTTGGAATTACTGTCGTTTTTTATTACTTCCGTATCTGTCATTGTAAAACTGGCGTACTGAATATTTTCTCAGAATCTGCCACCCAAATTTCCCATGTGGTCAGAAATGCGCGCGCATCAAAATGCTTCAACGCGATTGGCTGACATATATTTAATGCAGGTGGTATAGTAAGTGTTAGTAATAAAACAACTTGTTGAAGTATTTTTATAGTAATATAAAACATTTTGTGTAGTTTTTATCGAACTAAATAATTATTTATAAATAATATTTATTAAGGAATCAACGCTATCCTTGAATGAATTCAAAAATGATCGACTACTTGTAACAGCTTGTAAGTAAACATTTTCTTTTTTTTTATACAAAAATGTTTTTGGTTTGATTTTTATTTATTTAAATATTATTATTAAAAATAATCGAGCTTTTAGCTAACAAATATTTAGATTAATTAGAGATTTATTATCAATGAATTATGTATTTGAATGTAATCATTTGTCAATATGACAAATTTTTACAAAAAAAAATGTAGTTTTTTAAACATAGTTTTCTATTAAAATATTTAAATTACAAAAGTTATTTTATACAATCATCTCAAGTTCTCTGGCGTAATCAATAGCAAGAGTCACTAGATCGGCACTAGGTATTGGATCTTCTGCCTTCTTTTCGCTGGGTGAATCTTCAAAGTGGAAATAACCATCCTTGGAAAGATTCCACTTCTTTTTTGTTGCGAATTGCATTGTTTCCTTCTCTGAATTTAAATTCAACATTCGTGCAGCATCTTTAACCGAAATCTTGTCGAAGGCACTCTCCATGCATGCTGCAATTTCATCTCTAACAGTGTTTAACAAAATGTCAATAAAGAAATTGTAGGAAGTAGCTGGTACATTGCCCTTGGCAAGGAAAATTTTGTTGTACGATCCTTCCATCAAATACTGCTCCAGGCTGAGAGGATGTCTGATGTAGATATTCGACTGAATGCAATCTACTGGTAAAAGCTCCAATTCGGTGTGAAATTCAGCTACTCTATTTTGTGACAATAAGAAAAGAAGATTCAGCCCCAAGAGCTGATATTTGTATGCAGATTCTGGAAGGCTAGACTTGTAATCAAAGTAATAGCATTTAAGTTGAGCTATGTAACGTTCAAAGGAAGGAATATCCTCGTTTGCTATACTCCATTGTGCTCCAATCTCAAGAATATCACCTAAAAATTAATCCATTATAAATTTTGGTATTCTAATTTAGCAAGTTATACAGTTAGCAATAATATACACTTACGAGCTAACAGCAGCTCTTTCTCAGTGGCATTATCCTTTGTTGGCAAAAATGTCAAACTGGTGAGTGCGACCTGTAAATGAAGTAAACAAATTAATGATGACATTTGTACTTTATAAATAACACTCCCTATATTCTTATGTTAAACAACAAAAGAATTTTAAAATCCTTTGCATAAAACCAAAAATTATAGAAATTTTTCAACGATTCACAAAATTGCAGTATCGCTATCAATATTTTCATTCAACTTCCACTTTATATTTTCATAACTTTTATAATAATGAAAAGAGAAGCATGACAATTCAGTTTTGACACAAACAAAGTGAGGTTACCCGATGAGCAAAGATTTTCCTCGCGATGCAGGGCACCGTTCAAAATCAATGTTTCCACTCACCTTCAACTGGGACAAGAGTTCTCCGCATTTTTTCTGATTGCAAGGAGTTTTGCTCCATTCCTGCTTGAGAATTTGGGCTTTGTTCACCACCTCCTTGAGTGCCGCCATTGTCGAATGTTGGACTCAAAGCAGACTGGCCTGATCTCTCGCGTGAAGTGCGCTGATATCAACGTAGCGGCTTATTTTCGGCGGATTTCGGAGCGGTTTTGTCGTATGCCCCTTTTGCCTCTCGGTATGTCGAATCATGGAAACTCTAACCTTTTTGTAATAAAATGTAGATACTTTCAGTATGTTAATTTAGTGAATTTTTCGTGAGAATAGATTTATTTTTACAACTAGTGTTTATTTACCGAAAAAGTGCAAATTTAATAACCAAATATGAAAATCCATGTTAAGGTACTATTAGGAGATGAACATATCTTTGACGTGAGTAGAGAGCTCCTTTTTCATTTAAAATGTGTTATTTTAAACGTTGTTTTCATGCTTTATTAGCGAATTTTAAAAAAATATTTATTTTATATTTTTTTACGTAGATATTGCCTTCAGACACTGTGCTGCAGGTGAAGCAAAAAATATACGATCGTCTGGGGATTGAAATACCTCATCAAGTCTTATTACTTATGGGTAAAGCTCTCACAGGTAATTTAAAATTTATCTAACAATATAATAATAATTTATAAATTTGATTTAATGGAATCAAAAGATTAATATTTACCAAAAAAATAATTACAAATATACTCATCGAATATGTATTTTACCTACTTGTTCTAGATGACAACCAAATAAGTTTTTATCCGGGAATCAAAGAAGGGAGCAAATTAACTCTTGTAAAGAAAACACAATCTTCACAGAGTAAAAATGGAATATATAAATTCAAAGACGAAATATTAAAAGTTCTCAAGAGTTACTACTCGGAAGCTGATGCCTTAACGATAGCAAATGAAACAATAAAGGACTTACAAAGCAAAGTAAATCAACTCAGTTTTGATGATCTGGAAAGGTTAGCAACAGCGCTCATACAAGATCAAGAAAATTCATCTTGATTGATTTGAAATACTTAATTTTTAATAAGTTGCTTTGTTACAATCAGTGTAATATTACTTTCCCTACCTGAGTTTGTTTATATAAAACTTACCGATTTTAATAATGAATAATTATAGTAAAAATAATTACTTTTAATAGTACAAAGAATATTTATTTTTATCACAAATCATAAATTATTTAATATAAAAAAAATCATGATACATTTTATTAATGGACAATAATATTGTCACGGATCTGCTAAGTCCAACTGTCGGAAATATCTTGCAACTAAACAGATAAATAAGTTTAAAGAGGCAGCCTCACTTGCACGTGTAGAATCCTAAAACAATTAATTATTATTAAAATTTCTTTTTGTATTTATCAATCTTTATAATGTTTTCATAGTACTTTATTATTCATGAAATAATGCAATCTATTGCAAAGCTATTTTTAAATGATATTTATGTAAGCCATAAATCATAGGCAATAATATATATATAAATGACTGAATATTTGCAATGACGTACTTTATCAAATTATAATTTGTAAAAATTTATTGAAGTCACTAAGAATGCTTTGATTAATAAAATTTTAATATTTACCAACTGAGACCTCATTGTTGAACAAGTTCTTGCTAAAGCTCTTAAATTTGCACACACATCTGGCTTCAAAGGCAATTCTAAAGCAGCCAAAAGAGCATACAACCATCGACCTAAATATGGAACTATAAATTTTTCATCCTCCAAATACTCTGTCAAATACTTTAACACCTGCTCAATCAATGGCTGATTCATCGATAGAATAATTGTAAGAGTTGGAGTGTAGCAAGTAGGATATTTTTTTGAAATTATACCTGTGCACACTTCAATCCAACTGTATCGATGGGATATACATGGCTGTAATAAAATAATTCTTTTATATCCTTTCAAAATAATTCCAGATTTTGTTACACCTTTGATAATCATACCAATTTCACATTCGGTGGGTCATCTGTGCATTCAGAATAAGCAATTTCATCTCTTAGTTGCGAAATATACAATCTTATATTCGAAAAATCCGATACTTGACGCTTTTGCCATTCCAGTGTTGGTCCAAAGCATTCCGGAGCTTTTATACATTCTGGCAACTGTACAAAACAATAAATTTTATAATTAAACTACAGTTTTATTTATTTAGTACTATAGAAAAACTTACTGGTTTAACATTCAAGGTTGGCTTTTTCAATTTTGATTCATCGATTTTTGCAAAGACTACATCATTACACTGGCGAGCTTCAAAACTGTAACATCAATTAATAACATTAATCTTTGTATTTAAATTATAATTTTATACAAATGCCGTAAAAATCAAGAAGTTAACAATCATATTTCGTAACTAACATGACTCTTTTTATGTACTCCTCCCCGGACGTCGGTGGCGTTGAAAAATTGATCTCCTCTTCCACTGCTCCATCAAACAAAACTCGCACTTTCAAGGTTTCATTCATTTTTGTACGGATTTAAACAATTAACAAGTTAATTTTAAAGAAAACAACGTCTGCCTAACCTTGCAGTATGTTTATAGCTGTAACGTATAAACGCAAATGCGAAGCCAACGCGACGCTAAACAAACAGCTGCTAAAACGGAGCAAAACCACGTGCGCATGCGCGTATCACATGAAACTGGCGGGAAATAAATAATTTTTTAAATTCTCGAATTAGACTACGATACCACGATTTTCAATGCAATTTAATAAAAAATAGTTACAAATATTGTAAATACAAAAATCATAAAAATTCCAAGATTAAAACATATTTAACTACGATACAGTTATCTAAATGATTTAAGTTGTAAGTTACGAATTAAATAAATAATTTGTAGTTACAACCAAAACATCTAGTTACAATTTTTTATATAATAATTTAAATAAGCCGAGATGTATTGAAATGTCATACGACCTCGAATTCATTATTCCAATGACGCGAAGACTAACGCAAAGGAAATGTTAAAATAAAATTTAAACGTACATAAGTACCCGTTTACCGTCTAATTTTTAAATTAGCACACCTATAGCATGCGTGGGTATATATAAGTGCTTTTCAGCACTAAATAGAAACTCTTACATATTCCCTGGTGTAAATACTTGCGTGCATGCAAAAACGATTTTAAACTGCAGCGAGTACTTTAGAACCCTTAATTAAGTATCACCTCCAAACGCCGCAGCTGATATCAATTAAGATTATCGCGCACTTTTATACCTAACACTTAAATCCTTAAATCTTCATTACAGTAAGTGAACAGCTTGCGAAATGATAAAAGCCAGTAAAAATGCTCCAAATTAAACTAAAAAAATGCTGCAAAATAAATATTTTCTAACAATACGTATTTTGATCGTTTTAATTTTTCATTCTTTTTTGTAATTGAACTTGCAAGACAATTTCCTACTAGAATATATGAATTATGCCACTGTTAAATAAACTATCTTCATATTTTTATACCCTTTGCTAGAAAACTCAAGCACTTTTAAGCTTTCAGTCTAATGAGCATAAAAATATAAGAAGCTCTGCTTGCTGACACTATTTTCACTGCTTGAAAATTAAATGTAGACCGCAAGCCCTTAAATAATTTTTATTGTAAATAAAGCTCCCCTAAAAACTAGGTACCAGGCCAGCGACACCCCATTTTCATTTTTATGTACCTCTGATTTAGGGGGTTGCAGCTGAGTCATTGCATCACCTGCCCCATTTTACCCTACTCTCCCCTACTTTCCGAAACAAATGCAGTTATAAAACCGTATGCTTATAAAAGTGTTGGTACTGTATTCTTTCAATTCAATCTTCAACTGCAATAGCAGCATCCAAAGTACTGAACGAACCTTTCAAAGAGGTTCATTTTCCGAATAAACGCGTCATAATTCTACCTATCAAACTGAAATCAACGACAAAAGAAGAAGCCGACAAAAAGTATATTTCAATGCAAAAATCGAAGCTCCATTCAGGAGCAGTCGCGCAGCGAGTGCGCACATCAGATAGTGCAAGCACAGGTGAATATTTCGAATTTGGCAGCCGCGTGCAGGGTTCTGGAAATCTGCGCGCGCCTTTTACCTTTCAATACCAGTATATAGGCGTCACACACCCTCGACCCAGCGCGTGTGCACCAGACTCTCAATGCTCACCCTCTCTTTCCCACCCTCTCTCTCTTCCACCCTCCCTCCATCTCTCTCGCAGCTCGTCGACACACATCCACCCGGGAGCAAAATCAATATCGCGCCTCCCACCCGCGAAGGTACTCCGCCCCCAACCCCCTCGCTCTACAGCGTATACACGCGCGCGCGCTCCAAAATACCTACATACCCGAGCAACCGGCCAACTGTACGTGAGGCGTGCGCGCGTCAAAGTACACAAAAGCGTGCCACCCCCCGCGCACGGCCGTGTGACTCAACTCACCCTTACACGTAAAACTCGGATATACACGCGCGCCTGCATCCGATACCTACATAATCGCCAGCGAAGATGCGCTCGCGCACCCGCGAGGCTCGAGCCACGGCGGAAGGGCACGCACGCGACTCGACGACGGCGGCGCGAACGTCAAAATCGAGCGACGAGTAGGAAGAAGGAGCCGCGCGCGCGGTAGCTCGCCCAGCCGCGGAAGAGGCAAACAGTCGGCGGCGAGGTGGCGAGGCCCGTGGATCTCCCTCTCGTTCATCGCGGAGTGCAGCGCGCGCGTACTACGGGTACATAAGTAAGAGGGTACCGCTGCAGCCAGCCGCGTGTGCACGTGCGTGGGGGCAGTGGTGCAGACCCGCGCGCGGGGACCCATGAGCGGAGAGTCGCCGAGGCGGAGGTGTCGACCGACGGCGAGGCGGCGACCGTCCCCCTAAGAGTTACCTTGGACGGGCCCGCCCAGCGCAGCGAGCAGCACCGTGGGCGGCAAAATGACCCTCGAGGACCCCTTCTTCGTCGTCAAGGAGTAAGAGAGCGAGCTTTTACTTCTAGAGGTGTGGGAGGGGGTGGTTAAGTCGAGGGGGGCGAGGAGGTGAGGGCTACTGGGAGAAAGTGGGTTATGGTCGGAGTTACCGTCGAAGGGGGCTGGACACGCGCGCGATGGAGGCCGATGCTGGTTGACGAGGGGTGGCTTTGTTTTGCTGGTACCTTGTAGTAGGTGCGACTTTCTGTTACAGTGTTTAAGGCTTGTTTCTTAAACATGGCTTGGAGTTTAAGGGATGTACCAATGTTATTCTGTATTAATTTTAAGTTATCTTATTGCATCTTTTTTGTTGACGTCTACGATTTGCAAATCATTTGTGATATGTCATACTATCAAATGCCTTAAAATTTAATGCACTTATTAGAAAGTTATGTTAAGCGTGTAAATAAAAATTCATGCAATTAGCCCGAACTTTGCTGTAATTGCATTAAATTTCATGTACATTTCCATTAATTTTTAGTTGCAAACTATAGATATAAGCTCCGAGCATTGCTATAACGATGCTCAACGGTGGAATCCTTTTGTTACCGAAGAATGTACGAAGTTGTCGAATTACTGCTGATATTCAAACTAGTTTCATATAAGTTATTACAATTAAAACAGAATTATTTTTTACTTGAATAAATTCAATTCAGAAAAGGAATATTATGTTAAGAACAAGCATAAATATTATTTTTTAGTATCTGGTACTTCGTTGACATATGTACATGTAAATCAGGAAAATAATCGCTCGACTGGCTGATAAAAAGTGATATCGTGTCTCCCACGCTTTTCCTATAGGACATAAAATAATGCTTTATTCAATAAATAAAACAAGTGCGGAAATTACTCAAAACCTTGTTGACAAACGTCAAACTACGCTCGCAATTTATAACTTTTGTTTTGTTCGCAAAAAAGCACAACCAAAAAGCAGTCTATTGATCATCACGATAAATCAAGTGAGTGTACTTAAAAATAATTTACGATCTTCATACAACATTAAAAATTTCAAAACCTATACTTTTTCGTAGGACACTTTGCGCATAAACTACATTGATTGATGAAAAGGCTACCCGGTCTTTAAATATTAGCGCGGATAACTCCATCATTTAAGAAAAAAAAACAACTGTAAATCTGGCGCCAGCACTGCAGGGTCGTCGAAATGCGCATGAAAGCGCGACGGCTGTAATTTCCGCGGAGCTTTGCAAATTATTACCTGCGTGTAATGGTAGAAAGACGAGAAAAAAGGCGCGCTACGCCCGCCGTCCGTGGAAACGTTTTAAAACATTTGCACGCTTCTATGTCTTCTCGCGAAAATCGGTAATGAAAGTAACGATTGATTTTTTTTTTCTTTCTATTTATACAAACCGACTCATCGATTGTCCCGTTTTCTTCCTAAGTACGTGTAAATAATAATCGACGTCGTGATAAATAAAGTACGCGTTAAAAGGACAAAAAATATTACTCGCGATCAAAGATGAACAGTACCGCAATCTCCCCCTGCAGCGTTAAGTGATAGATGTCTCAGTAACGATAACAATTTGATGAATGAAAATATTACTGTTAATCGTATTCTAAATCGTAAGAAATTGATTAATAATAAAACGTGTGCGCCTGATCTAATCAATATAAAAGAATGAAGAATGAAAACTGATTTCAATTTATTGATTAAATTATCTTTAAAACAGTTCTTATTAATCATTTCAGCACTTTTAGTAAATTAATTAAAAATGAAAAGCACTGTAGAAAGCATAAGGAAAGCCAATTTCAAATTGACCTTGGCACAAGCATATGAAGTTTCAGAATGATCAATTTCCAGGCGCACAAACAGAGCGCCAAACTTACAAGCAAACAACTAAATTTAATAAGATTTTGACACGTACGCATAAACACTTACATTTGTCTTTCATTTTTTATCAATATTCTTTAATTTAACAAAAGGCAAAATTATTATAGCCGACTTTTGCCATTTGTAACATTAAACCCGCATTATTACCATCTATTATATGCATAAATGTAAATTAATTTGTAAAAAGTGAACGTTAAATTTACAAATAATGTACTTCATTATTTAATATACCAATGCGAGTGTTTTTGAAAGGGGCTCCCTTTCCCACCGGACGAGATTAATCGAATGAATCAAAGCGCTCCGTTTATCTCGTAGCGTGTCCATAACTAGAAATTACACTGCCGATGCACACATCGAGGCCTCTGTGCGAGCTCACTTACAAGCTATTAACGACAAAAAGACAGGTTCATTCATAAAGTAATTCACACAAAGAAACTATATTATACTCTGTCGGCTTCTGTATTGATTTCTCCTGTCATTGTGCTTAGGTTTCATTCGTACGTCTGACACAGCATTAACATAAATTACGCGTACTGTTATATAAAATCTCATGCTTATGTTACAAAGAGGGGCACAACCTGCGGGTTCGAGATTTCCCTCATATGCAGGAGATTAGATACAAAATAATGAACGCATGTACAGGGATTTTATCAAATGGGGTCTATACAGACAAAAATAGGAGACTTTTTGTGAAGAAATCTGGGGAAAATTCTAAGGACTAAAAATTAAAATATAACGTATTGCCTTGACAAATTTTGTTCCTGTGGTACGTACGTAGTTCGACAATTATTCGATGATCGATATTTTCTATTTTTAAATGAAAGACCAATAGAATTCTATTAACAATTCAGCCGCTTACTGAAAACCTTCCGTTCTTTTTATTTCTCTGCAAAAAGTATAGACTGTACTCTTAACCTGCGCTATTTTCCTTAGAAACATAATTTAATCATACGTATTCTACATTTTGTAAAAATATATTGGGGTATAGATATAGTATAAGTTTCAACTTTTATCGAACGCTTTTTAAAATGTATTTTACTACTCCCAAGCGGCCACCCTACGAAGTATACAACAGTGGGACGAGTTTAAACTCTTTATCTAACTGCATTTCTTTTTTATAAATGAGCTTTCAGGAACGCGATAAATATCTCTATAAAAAGGAAATTTTTATGCACGTAATATTACGTAACAATAGATGTAAAAAAAAAATTCCTTTTTATAGAAATATCTATATAGTGTGCTCTTGGTAGCGCATTTATAAAAACCATCAGGAAATTGTTAACGTAGTCAAATAAAAAGTTTAAACCGATTGATAAAAACAAAAAAATGAAAGTACGTTAAAAGTGAACACTGTACAGTGGATACACCCAAATCTACATAAATAATTTCCACAGTTACGAACAAACTGAGAGGAGCCACCCACCGCATCCAATTGTATACACACAAAGAAAAATATTTTGGGCAATTCTCACTTTTCTGTACAACAAATAAAAAAAAGCAGAATCGCATACAGTGCGCAAAAAAATCGCTGCATTGCATGCGGCAAATAACAGTGCAGTTTTAGCTAAAACGAAACGCATTATTTCCGTTTAACAAGATCTCAACAAGTAGCAATTGCGATCCTCGAAAATTTCTTACCTTCGACGCGAATTTTCGCGTCACGCGATTTCCGCGCGCGGGGCGTCGTCGATTCACCCGGAAGGCGCGGAAATAACGCGCGACGCGGTTATTTCCGTGCGCTCGCATAAATACTCTTTATAGATCGGCATGTGTGCCTCGCCTTTTTGCTAACAGCCGCTAATTGATCGAGCAACGCGCGGATTTCCCTTTCGTTGCGCTTTTATAGCTTATACAAAAAGTCGAGGGGCTCGTCTCGAATATTGGGTACAATCGGCTGTCGAATTTCTGCTGATACTCGCGGACACTTGAGATGTTTGCGCGGCTCCTATATATACCTATGCTTACATTTCTGTTGAGATTGACAAATTCTTATTGGAGTGATCGCTTCTTCGAGTTTATTTCACTTGTTGACTGTGATATCTTAAGCTTTTCTTATTGGATCGTAAAAGATTGAAAATTACGGAAATATCGATTGCAGATCTGAAATACATTTGCTGCATAGTATTTGTTAAGTTACTCAATGAATTTTATAATTTGTAACTTTATCACGGTGTAATAAAAAATAATAATTTTACCAAAATGTATAGAATACTAGGTTTATCTTACAGTGTGTATACGCGAAACTAATTAAAATCGCGTTTTTTATTATGAAAGGACCTATTAGAGCATTTAATATTTCCTATTTGTTTAAACAGGCTGTATTCTCCCTTTGAACATTAAATATTTCATGCAATAAAAAAGTAGTGTAACAAACTTTATACTTTACTTTACTTTATCAATTACATTGAGTGCAATTACATTATTACACCGCAAAATAAATTAGTAATCCATTATAAATTTTTCATTTGAATTTCAAATTTATTACTAAAGCAAACTTGTGTGTATTATGAAATTGCTTATCAATATTGGATGCTCTGAAGAGACATGAATCGATCGTTATATCGCTATCTCAATCACTTAATGATGCTACATACCGCACTTGCCTTGCTCAGCAAAATTCCCTTGTGAATACATTTTTAATATTACCTCAACGTAATAAATATTTCTTTAATAATGAAAATTTTTCTTAAATTTACAATAATGATTTGCAATATTATAACGCGCTCAATAAAAGAAAAATTATCTTAAATTTTCTATTGCACTAATAATCCCTGAAATTATATAAATCGAATCCTTCTTTTACAGTCGTAAATAAATATAAAACAAAATTTTACTGTTTTGCTAACAGATGCGCCATTACCAAATCACTTCAATTCCAAAATTTGTCTAGTGCAACTGAAGCAACGTACCCGACAACTAAAATTTGAATTCGATTCAGAAACGCCCGCCAGCCCTTAAACTGCAACTCAATGCCGCTAATCCCGACGGGCATCGAAATTGATATATTTCGTACGCGATCGCCCGCGGCAGGCATTAAAATTAATCATCGCTAACGCGCATCGACGCGCCGTGCGCTCCAGTTTTCGAAAATCGAATTGGCTAAGCGCCGTTTACAGGGTCGCCCTCCCCTGTCTGAGCCGTTGAAATCCAATTGCAGCGTATATCTGCAAGCGCGCAGATATACGCGCAGCCCGTCTGAAATAAATTCCTCCCGACGGTATTTGCACTGCGAACATTGCATCATCGACATTTGACGATCCGGCGTTGAACCACCAGCCACTGCAGCTACAAATTGCGTTAAAAAAATGTCGACGTGCAAAGTACGATTTTGCGCACGCGGTTTTAAAATGAGCTTCGCAAAATCATGCTTTGCACGCGTCGTAAGAAAGAGATTGAATAATACACGATCGAGAAGATTTTACGCTTCGCTCGTGCACGAACGTCACACGATACTAAAAATCATTTTCTCGTACTTGTATCGAAATATACTATTCTCCCCCGCGGTGCTCGTCTACGTGCGCATTTTTATTTTGTCGGTGTACCTACTTTATTCAACGCCGCGCCCACCCCCGCGCGCCAGCGCTTTGACATTGAACTTCTTTTCTCTCTTCGCTTGCTCCGCGAAGGTTACTTCTACTACAGGAAGTGTACTTACTTTTTCTCTTTTCTTTCTCTTTTTTGTTTCCCAAAGGTGAAGACAATCACCGTAGACGCGGGTACTAGTTCGTCTCGATTAGAAGGCAAGTCACAGCGGTGTGTGTATGTATGGTGTGTACGTGTTTGTACATAGATGTGGATGCAGGGGTGGGTATGTGTGCGTGGGAGGAGAGTCTGCGATGTTCGGAACTTTAGGGTTCTTCTAGATTTACATATCGAGTAGAGGTTGCGAATACTGCGGAGAGTTGTATCGGGGATGTGACACCGAACGGAGGTCGATTCGTGACCGGCTTCGTATAAATGGCCTGTTAACTTAGTGAAATATTCATCATCTGTTTGTTTTTGATGACATTGGGGATCACAAGAGTGAATCTCATTCACCCATACAGGAATTGACGTAAAGTAATTTTGATGTTTTATTAAAAAATTATTTAAAATTTTGAACTTGTAGAAAAGAAAAATCCACGTTTATTTGAATTACTCATTGATTAATGTGATTACCAAGTGAGTTTCTTCGAAAATTATAAATGGTTTATGCATAGAACTTAAAAGATCATACAAATGTGTGGAAAACGGGCTGTGCAGCATACTCAACCTACTAAAATGCACCTAATTCCCTGTCTTACGAGATTTCATCAGGCCTTTACGTCATAATTCCCCAATACTTCTGCCAATCTAAACGCCGCGAGCTTATAAGCAATGAATGGCCCAAAAGCTAGGTCAAAGCAGAAATGCAGATTGGCCCTATAACTAGCCTCGGCCGATGCGGACCCTCATCCGCAGTGGGTTGCAGCAGATTACCCGCGTGCACGTATGTTTACCGGAGCTCATTAACATCGCTTCAAAGATTCGGGGACTTTGCTGAAGGAGACTCTACACGCCCGTGCAACCCTCGACTCTGCGACGGTATAATGATACCCTCGAGATAGCAAAAGACGCGGCGCTTCTTTTTATACATCGGGGGGTTTCGATCTCAAGGTTCCGTCGCGGCGACCGGGCGCAACAGTTTTCTGGGTTATCGACGAGGCGCGCGACGCGGGGTGCAATATCGCGCGCGAGAATCGCGTAGATCTTTTACACCGATAGCGGGGTAACCGACCCAATTAAGCGGACGAGCCTCGAGGGTTCGGTTGGCTGCCTCCCCTGATCGAGCACCTCCGACTGGATTGGGCTTAGTTTTCTCGTTAAATTCGAGAGCCTAGGGCTGACGTAGCGCTCAAAATTTCATTTTAAACGCGGGGGGCTAAGTCCCTAATGTAGTGTTCAAAATGTGTTCAAATTTCAGTGATTTTGTCACTTAGTAGTTAAATATTTTTTAAAACAATTTAAATAACATTTCACGTTTTCTTCGTTTTGAATGTAAAGCACAGTACAGTATGTGTGTATAGTCAGTAGTATAAGTAGTGCAAGTATATAAGTAGAAAAGGTCGCGTTTGGTAAGACACGTATCGTTTTCATCGCGAGGCTTTAAAAGTTTATGGGTACTTCAGCTTTGCGATACCACATCAAGATTTATTTAGTTTTTGCCGTAAAAATTTAATTATGTGCTCGATATTTCTGTTTTGATTGTATATAGCGACCAAGTGAAATCTACCGAATACACTGCAGTATAACTGAAATAGAACTTTCTAACGACCTACGCAAATACAAAATTTATATTTATTGTCAGAAATAAATCCCAAAGCACGCAGATTACTAACTTGTGGCTTTTAATTTTACGAGGGTTTTAATTAATTTAACTTTTTCGTGTAAACGTGAGTGCGGATTTTTTATTTCCAAAAAGACAATAGAGGAAACATCAGTCCCCTTATCCAGCAGAGTACGTCTTTTTGTACATACAGCCTGTCTGAAGATATAATTCATTTAACCCAGATCTGGCTTCACGAGAATCCTAGAGCCTTATACTGCTGCTCTAAAATCGTTACGCGCGGCCTAAAACGCGACGTTTGTCGGATTGTCTACATTTTATACAAAAAATTTATGTAGGTAAATAACTACGTCAGCGCGAATTTTAAATTGTTTGCTAAACGTAGAAACTTGCTTCTAAGATGATGGAGCCCATCTTGCGACGGCTAGAGTGATATAAATTCATATTGACTTTCTTGTGAAAGATGACACTATATTATGAGACTAAATAAACAGCTTGGAGAAAAACTGGGATCCATCAATAAGTATTCTCTATATACTAAACATGAAACCAGAAATACGGAGATGTTGGAGGAAACCGAGTTAATAATTCACTTCGCAGTCCTCATACTCTAGAGCGACTTCTTCGCCGCATAAAAATAAAAAGTTTTGTCTAAAACTTTCAAAGCTCAATTTTTTACATCACTTTTGGATATTACGAAGTTATAATAGAGTTAGCAACTTTGAAAAGGTCCCTTACATATTTATTTTGTTAATCAAAGAATTTTAAATGTAGCTTAAGCTGTGGACAAATTTTCTTAATAAAAAAACATACTGTTTATAAAGTGATGTGCAATCAATTGATTTAAAAACATATAAAAACGCTATGCATGCAAAATGTGTGAAAAAATCTCTTGTACTATAACTAGACAGATTGGTAGAACGTCAATTATCGAAAATCTATAAAGCGTTAGAGGTACTAGCGCAATTTCGTACGTTATAGGTAACTTTCCCCGCATAGTTTCACGAAACTACTTCCTAAAATTCTGTTATGGAACTTTTAACATAAACCAAAGCAGTCCTTAATCAAAACAATTTATTTACTCTTTTAAAAAATGCAGTAGATTTTTTGTTAGAGACATTTTTATTGCTTTCCAACAAAAAGGCTGGGATTTTTCAATAAAATTGATCTTTTACAAACAAATGTAGTTATTTGTACAAAATTCTGATTGGATCAAATGAATAATGACACTTCAAATGTTGTCAGCCCTCAGCTATCTCAATTTCCATAGAAAGTGCAGTTATCTCCTTTTACGTACAAAATGTTTCAAAGCATTTAAAAATGAATTTTTATTAAAACAAAAAAAAGAAAAAAGGAGAAGAAAAAAATATTCATTCTATTATACCTATCGTATTACTAATTTATTTTGTTTGCAATTGCAGCGAGGTATGCAGGGCGCTGACCAAGATGCGGGGGCTATTCGCCCGTTGGGCCGATCTGCAGGCATACGTGGCGAGCAGCGACGGAAGCGTCGCGGCCACCCCGACGCCGTGCCTCGGCGGCGGACTCTCGATCGTCCTCGACAGCCAAGAGGAGATCGAATGGACCAAAACCGAACTTAGGAATGCAATCAGGTCGATCGAGTGGGACCTCGAGGACCTCGAAGATACTATCCATATCCTTTTCATGCTTCTTTAAACAGTACTTAACTATGTGTGATCGAATTTTACTGCTTAAAGTACAAAGTTATATTTTTAATTTTCGAATGCTATAATGGTGTGAAATCAAACTGTATTAAACACCTGCTACATGCTGGAACTGTATAATTCAATTTTGCAAAATTGCACTTTTTTTAAATTACTCATTTTTATAAATTTTAAAAAATTACAAACTTCAAATTACTCACTTCAAATTGTATAATTAATATATAATTTATATTATTTGATTTTTCTGAAATTGGCCTTTCTTATAGCAATTAAAATAATCATTTTTTACAAGTGATTAGTACTTGATTTTATTTCTTACTTGATAATATTTTTACTGCATTTGTTTATAATAATTACACAATGCCTATATAACTGATATTTTTGCACTGCAATATTTGCGCAAGCATGTATTTATAAATATTTTCTCATTACAACAGTTTTTCTTAGTCCGCAGGCGATAAAATAATTTTTTTTGCATTTTTTATCAGTTACGACAAATTTTCACTATTTATTTGTAAAACTTTTAATTTTTTGCTAGTATAAAGTAATTTTTGCTACTTCAATAATCATAGTTCAATAACATAAAAACGTCGATAAATTAAATTTTTTGCTATAGTAATAAAAACCTGTTTGCATAAAAACGCTATTCTATTTTTACAAACGATCAGGAGAACAATATTATTCCTTAACCGTGCAACACATATCCTAGAAAAGAATCCGAACAAATTTAAAATTGACAACAAAGAATTAACTATCAGAAGGCTGTTCATCGAGGAGACCCGCGAGGAAGTCAAGGTAATACAATAAATACTCGTGCACTTAAAAATAATACAGCAAATTTATTTTTGCGTTTCAATAATTTCACAATTTATTTTTTTCAGATCATGAAAGACAGAATGAACATAAGCAAATGTAGAGATCGTGACAGAACAGCTCGACAGGTACGCATAATCAGATCTTTAATTAAACATCAGATCATTAAAAACAAGAGTTAATTTTTTTTTACATCGTTTAGTTATAAAATACTTATTAGTATTATTATAAAAGAATCGCATGCTTCGCATTACGAAAACCAAACGAAGTACAAGAGATTAAATTTCGTTACATTCGTTGGGCTTTGGTAATTTTGCAATACCAATATTGAATGATGTAACAAATAAGTAGAAAATCGCTATTTTTACAAAAAAATCTTATAGATCTAGCGTTAATACTTTTTTATTATTCCTTAAAAGTTAGTCTATAAAAAATTTAAATATTTAGTCTTAAAAGTTAGTTCTATTAATAAGCAATATGGTGGTTACTACTTTTAATGTCTAGTGGTTGTTGAAGGTACTTTAAATACATTGTTTGCTCAAACCAAAAAGTTTTCTCGCCGCTTGTGACCAGTAGATTACAAAAATTGTCATAAGTTGCAATTTGTATATTAAATGCATTGTTAGTCAATCGGGATTAGCTTCTTTGGTTGAAAATATCAACTTGTCAGCTCAGACTCGAATGTAAAAAGCGGTAGTTCTTGCACTGATCGAATTATCTCACAAAATTGACCCACAAAATAATAAAAATAAAAGCACAAGGATTAAAAGAATCTCGTCTCGTAAAATAACAATGATTAAAAAACATCTTGCCTTGTAAAATAAATATTGCACAAACGAGTAAATGGGTACAATTGTACTTAAAACTCTTACAATTGATAAAAAATTAAAAACAACCTTTCCGCGACAAACAATACTAACAGCATTAGTACACGCGAAAATAAGTGCAAATCTGCAAATAATTCGATCAGTCCAAGATACTCATCCAAGCCGGAGCGGTCAATCAATCTCAGCCCAAACACGCAAGCGACAATAAAATCCAATTGGCGATGAAAATGCTAAAAATATATATCTCAATGTATGTACATTCGATCACGCTCGATCGCCGCTTAAATGAACCATTCTTTTCGCTTCTGCACTTGGTGTCCGGTCGCGGAGTTAACGACCGCGCTATCCGGGTCCAGGGCGATCTCCGCGCCCTTGTCCTCCTGCGTGAGGTACTCGCCCTTGTGCCGCGACATGTACCTGCCGATGAGTATCACCATGATGACGAGGGCGATGAGGATGATGGCGAGGACGCTGCCGAGGATGGCGGTGTCAGTCTCGTTGTACGCGGCGCGCACCTTGTCCTGGTCGATCTCGGGCGGCGGCCTCGTCTCGACGATGTTAGGCGGATGGGTGATGGGCTCGACGCCGCAGAAGTCCTCGGTGAGCTGGCCGCCCAGCGAGCGCACGTTACCCGGCCCGTTCTCCTGGAAGAGCAACTTCAGCGGATAGATGTCGTCGAACTCGACGCGCGACACGCAGCCGACGAAGCCCTCCGTCATCGACTCGTTGCGGCCGATGTACATGTACTGGATGTTGTTGAACTGCGCGTCCGCCGAGGACTTGATGTTGAAGTTGAACTCCCTGGGCTCGTAGTTGTCCACCTGCATGACCAGCGTGGCGCCGGAGTTCTTACGGCTGATGCGCAGGTCGTGGTACTGGCCGAGGCCGAAGTGCTTGCCGGGGAATATGACCTCCTGCCGCTCGAAGCCGAAGTCGAAGACGACACGCAAGTGGCCGCTGTTAGACACCATGATGGTCATGTACTCGCCGGAGATGTTGGAGGAGAAGCCCAGGAGGAAGCCCTTGGGGTCGGTGGTGGTGAAGCCGACGCGTATCTTCTCGGCGATGGTGGAGCGCCAGCTGCCGGTGAAGTCGTACTTGACCATAGAATTACGCCGGAGGTTGACACCGATCTCGTCGGCGCAGATCGGCCCCTTGAACGCCGTCCACCTGCAGTCGCACCAGTAGCCGTCGTAACGCTCGTGACACGTGCCGTTGTTCAGGCAGGGATTGCTCTCGCAGCGACCCACGCAGCCCTCGCTCACGCCGTACAGACCGCGCCTGGCCTGCGCCCTTAGATCCTGCAGCTGGCCGTTGAGCAGCAGCGACCTGATACAGCCGACGTAGCCGTCACGGAAGTCCGTGGTCGCGCCCACCACCAGATTAGAGGAGAGCTGGAGGGCGCGCACTGGGCCCGGTGGCTCGCGCACCTCGTTCTTGAACGCCCCGTCGATGACAATGCGGGCCTCCTTACGGTTGCGCTCCACCGAGACGCTGTGCCAGTTGTCGTCCGCCAGGCGATTCGACGTCTGCACGCTGACGGCCAGAGGACCGCCGCCCGCCTGGTACTGGAAGTGGATCTGGTTACCGCCGTTGATGGAGATCTTGATGTAGTCGCTGGGTCCGCGACTGTGGACGATCACCGCGTTGTCCTGCGTCGTCTTGAACTCGAAGTAGATGTCGCCGCTGTGGCCCATCTCGAAGGTGGGCAGGTTCACGGTGGCGTCGGCGATGCGGAAGGTGACGACGTTCGTGGAGAAGTCGTCGCCCTCGCAGACGAGCGGACCGAGCGTGTACATGCCCTCCTTGTCGTCGAGAGCGGTGCCGGTATCGCCGAAGCGCAGCTGGCGCACCGGCAGGTGTTCCTTGTCGACGATGTCGCCGACGTCCTGGAGCCATCCCTCGAGGTCCGAGTCGCAGTTGCACCAGCGCTCGGGCTTGGCGCAGCTGCCGGTAATGCCGCACTCGCACTTGCGCGAGCCGGGCAGCGCACCGCCCCAGTAGTCCATCTTCTGGTTGTTGCGCCCGACCCACCAGGAGTTCGGCTGGAAGACCTCGTTCTGGCCCACCGGGGTATTGAAGAGTCGCGAGTGCTTGCAGGCGTAGCTGAGGCGCTGGCGGCAAGTGTGCGACCGGTTGATGAACGCCTCGATCTGGTCGAGCTCCGCGTCGTACTGGATGTCCTGGACGAAGCTGCCCGGCTCCTCGAAGCCGTCCACGGGAGTGGGCTGCTCGTTGCTGTGGTGCAGGACGGTGAGCACCTGACCGTCGGCGAGGAACTCGCAGGTGACGGGGAACGGTCTCAGCGGTCCGCTGCCGTCCACGTCGATGCGGATCTCCGCGATCTGATTCACGGAGTTCGGGCCCTTGCGGTAGTCCTCGCAGGAGAGCGGGTTCAGCGAGGTGTGGCACACGGCGCCGGAGTAGCCGGTATTGCGACAATCGCAGAAGAATTCGTCCGAGTTCTGCTTACAGATACCGGCGTGCTTGCAGGGATTCGGGTTGCACCGGTCGGCCATTTGGCAGGCGTCGAAGACGATCTCGCCCTTGCAGCAGAACTCATCCTCCTTCCAGTCGGTAGGCAACTTGTAGTTACCGTCGATCTGGATGACGCGCATGCAGCCAATGAAGCCACGCTGAGTGCCAGGCATACCACCCACGTAGTAGGTGTACCCGGTGAGGATCTCCATTTGCCTGGTGGTTTTCATCGGTCGTCCGTCCACGTTGAGTACGAGGCTATTCTTGCCCAGGGTGAGAATGACCTGATGCCACTTGCCGTCGTTGAAGCTCTCGTCGAAGTTATCTAAGATAGCCTTAGGTCCAGTCTTCGCCTTGATTTCAATCTTTAGTTTTCCCTCCTCGAGGAAAAGCTTTACGAAGCCTGACGAAAGGAACTCGTGGTGTAGGACGACGCCTTGCTCCTCGTACGTCCGGAATGAGAGGGACACGTTCATCGAAGGAATGCCCTCGTAGCCCTTAAGTTTTGCGTACGAAGAGGAGGTGAGGAAGGTCACAGGTATGATGGGAGGCTCTGGGCAGCTGTAACTAGTGAAATAAGTTTTATAGCGCCAAGATGTGTCATATGATTGAGTATCACTCAGCAGTTCTTTAATCATGTTGGTCTGATTGAAGAACAAATTTTCTATACAGCCAGTGAAATTTTGAGTTACTACTAGACCTTCCTGTTTGTTGGGAACGCCGCCTATGTAAAAGGCTCTATTTAAATCCAGTCGGTGAAACTCGCCTTTGATGCGTCCGTTTATCAAAACTCTGTCTACTGAAAAAGCAATATCTTTACGATTTCTAGATATCACAACATCGTGCCACATATTGTCATCGAGCAGACTGCCCACTGAGAAGCTAGTCATGATTCCAGATCCAAGGTCAATGTTAAGAAGCATCCTGTTATCACGCAATTGCAGTGCCAAAAAATCACCTTGAGAACCTCGTGAATACATTAAGACACCGTCGGCATTGTTAGTTTTGAAGCGGAATCGCAAGGAATGTCTGTCAGTCTCAAGGGGCTCTTGCAACAAATCCCAATTGACTAATGACGATCCATTAAATGAAAGAATATTAGATTCGTATTCACAACCATACAACTCCAGTCTTAGAGAGATCCTGTCTCTCCAGCGAGTGGGATTTATTCTAATCCATTGGGCTATGATTGGAATTTCAAATTTATTCATTTTTATGGTATCTCCATCTCTGTTTCCCTTAAACATCTTGATGTTACCGTCGATATCTTTGAAATCGGCATAATCAAGACCATTGGTGCCATAACTAATACCGTACTCCATAACAAATTCGTTGTGATGAGCCCTTCCTTGTGTACTGATGGCAGTGATGTTCATGGTCTGACCAAGGTCAATGATCAAGTACTGACTAAAATCGGAGCTACTGGCAGTCCAAGCATTAGGTCCATACAATCGAGCATGCGATGGTCCCCTCTCTGGCAGAGAAGTAGTGGCTTTCAAAACAGCCTTGTCTAGCAGAGGATAGCTGCAGTAGTCATAGTCATAGGCTGCAGCTATAGCCAGCAGGCTGCAAACTGCAATCGCCGCAGCGAGAAATCTCTCGCAGGCCAGCACAGCCATTGTGTAATACTCTAAAAGAAACAAAAAAACATTTAATTTAAAATTTCGAAAATTTCTTAAAACTTCAAGGGTAAGTAGGGTCTAGTAAAAAAAATTATTCTTTAATTTACAACATATGTTTATAGAAATGTAACTATGTTTAAATAGTATAAAGATAAAGAAAAATGTACATTTTTATAGTCTATTTCTACAATCAATTCCTACAAAGTTATGCTTTAAAAAGTTAAAAAAAAAACAAGGGCTTAACAGATTTATAGTTCTAGCATAAATGGCTCCGAAAGAAATTTTTGCTAAGCCCTTGTTTTTACTACTTTTTAAAACACAATCTGTAGAAACTGAATTGACAAAGGCTAAAAATTTGTATATATTTTTTATCTTTACACTTCATAAACACACTTAACATTCCTATAAATGTTTATATTTACATTTCAACCAATATATATTTACATTTCTATAAAAATACGTCGTAAATTAAAGAATTTTTTGTCTCAATTTCTGACTGGACTCTGCCCTTAATAAAGAAATCTGTCGCAGGCCAACACAACCACTGTACGGTGCTCCGAAAGAAACGGGAAAAAAGCCACGATAAACACTCGCCCCGCGACCGACGCTCCCGCAAAAAGCATCGCGAAAACTCACCTTATCGTCGTTGGGGCGTTCACTAGCAGCTCCTCATCCTCCTCCTCGGGCGACAGCTGAGTAATCCCGCGGCGTCGACGTCGCGGCGACGTTCGCTCTCTCCGTGACTAATAGCCGTTGGCCGCGACTCCGAGGTTAGAATAATATGGCTGATTGATCAATAAGCGCGTCGCGTGTCCCGTGTACAGGCGGCGGCTGGCCGCGCCACTCGCCTCTCGCCCCCGCGGGTACACACCTGCAGAATCGCGATCCTCGTGCGATCCCGCTGTCCTCGGCAGCTCCCGCGTCCTCCTCGGCTTGCGTGGTGTGTTTTTCGGCGTCGACGTCGCGCCCCGCGGCCCGAACTAGCCACACCTAAGCGAGTCCCCAATTACGCTCACTTACGCTCAATTTCAAAAGGCCGCGCGGGGCGACATCTCGCGCTCGCACTGCTCCATTCAGCGGAGAATTCACCACGGCAGTGATTGTGATTCACGCTGCTCGCGGCACACAGTGAGAAGAGATACGGTGGGCTTACGTGCGGCCTACCCATAAGCCCCTCCCTAAGCGACGCTGCGTCGACGAGGAAAGGAGAGAGAACATCGTGACGTGTGCGTGTGGCACGGCAGCTGTATAGTACCTGTACGGGCGATAGGTAGCGTAGACTTCCGAGTGGTCACCCGAGACGCAACGCGGGCGAGGCGAGATGATGGGCCGCCGGCGCGCAGCACGTTGCACTCATCGCTCGGGTAAACAAAGCGGCGTCCTGGGGCTTATGCGCTTATGTGCCCTCGCGTGCGTCCAGAGTATTGAATTCGTGCGTTTGCGGGTTTCCTTTAAGCGAGTCATTGTTCATTGCACGGAAAGCTGGGTGTTATAATGCGCTGGAACGTCGATGGTTTTTTCACGAAATACTCAAAGAATCTATTACTTTCCAATGTCTATTATAGCAGAAATATCACGTAAAATACGTGAACTTACCTGCATATATAAGCAAAAACTCAATTAAAGAAAATCCACGTATTTTCACGTGTCAATTTATAATGTCGAGCACAAAAAACATAATTAACTCATTATAGTCAGCATAAACCTGGAACGTAAAATAACTCTACATGCTAATTATATAATTTATTTGTTGATATAAAAATTCGCAAATTCATTAATAAACATTTATTCATTAATCATTTTTTTTACAGCCACTGAGAGATAGCAGTCCGGTGAAAGAAACGCCAGCACCTCCCACCAGCCATGGTGCAGCGAAATACAGTAAATTGGAGAACGAAATGGACAGTCCCAATCGGCAATTCATCAAAAGTCCCATATGCAATCAAAATTCCATGAGGCGACTTACGGACGAACCAATGCAAATAGTAAACGAGAATTACACGGGCGCCTTGAAATCGGTGTCTCAACTAAACTCCGAATACGACGAACGACAAGTGTTAGTAATTACTTCAATTTTTTATTTTTATAGAGCAGAACATAATGAGGTATCTTTCGAAATTTAAGCGCCTGAAAAAATGAAATCAAAAACGAAGACACAACAAATTATTTGACTGCTTACCTAAACTATTACATTTAATTCCAAAGTTTTATTTTTTGAATAATTATCATTTAAAATTAAGTTACATTTGTTAATGGGCAGTTATTATTTGGAAAAGAATCATTTTGTTAGGTATCCCATTATGATCAGCTCGCTTTGTAATAAACGACATACCATAGATGGCTCCATTTAATTTATTGCTGATTTAATTTGCAGAATGCTTGACGATTTCGGCAACGAAATGGAAATAGTGAACGACTCGAGGTTGGACGCGACTATGAAAAAAATGGCAAAAGTACTTCACATAAGCAACGGTAATTATAATAATTATGTTCCCGCGCCCACGACATCGTCAACCCGTACCTCCGAATACGTCCCAAAGTCTTCATCCCTGTGCTCCCTGTCAACTACAATAACCAACTGTTTTCAATGCGCCAGAGATTAGGGTCTAAACTAAGCGAATGGGCCTTACAATGTCTCAATTATATTGCTCCAAATATTTTTATTTTTTAACGATATAAATAGTACAAAGAAGTCTCTATACCAAAATGATTTTTCAAGACTTTATAAAAAAGAATAACGAATGGAAAATATTTAGATTTACCCAGTAGGTACAAAAAGATATAAATTACTAAACATTTAAATGCTGTGATAGTTATAAAAAAATTCTTTCTTGTATTCAAGAAAAGTCCACTGTACCACGAAAATCTTTATGTATCAATATTTTAAAGCTTATTTTTACTATACAGCGCTTAAAATGCTTTATTGTCCGAATCAAAATAGCATAAAGCCTTTTTTCCTTTAAAATTCATAAACTATTAAAATTAAAATTAAAAGAATTCACAATTTAAAAAATCGATAACTATAAAACAGCTTGAATTTCATTACTTCTCGACTATTTGCTTAAAACTTTTTTTGCGCCTATTGGGACTTTTACGTTTAAGAAGCACGAGTAAATTTTTTCGCTCGTAAAATTCGGAGGTTGCATTTCAACTGAATACCCGTAAAAGAATACGGAGTAATGTCAATAACGAAACTAAACTAACTTAGAGTGACTAACTACCAGGCAACACAATTGAAGCTGCTGAGTCAATGATTGAAATTTGCATAGAGGATATGACAATTGTTTTTGTGCTTAGAAGTAATCACCTAAACAATTAACAATTATAACAGTTATAAAAAACTTAGCTCAAAGTAATTGCATGTCCAGACGAACTCATTAGATTAAGTTTTATTTATGAGTACCTAAGGATGTAATCATAGGAAGTAATGATCATTCAGAAAGTTAAATTTCTCCTTCTTTTTTCACAACAAAACTGATAAAATTAAGAAGGAAAGTTTTTAGAGCACAAAATAAATACTTGATTGCAATTAGTTTCGTTTTTTTGCCAATCAACAATATTTTCCAAAATAAAAAAAATATGGTCAATCGCTAAAAATATATTTTTTAAACTGAAAAAATATTCAACAATATTTTAGAAGGGTCTTTAAACAATTTAAAAAAAAACTCTGCAATTGAACAATTAATTGACTGAATGATTATTGCGAAAATTTTCCTTCATAACTACAAAAGCAGAATAGGAAATATTGCCTCGGTGATCAAGTAATGAAGTACGTAACAATAATTAATTTACTAAATGAAAACTTAGATCGTGAAAACTGGGCCGTTTTTCAAGGCTCAACAACTTTACTGCGAAACAATAACTGTTATAGAATAATTGCCTAAATAATAGCCAAATAATCACAGTTTGAAAAAAAAGTCATTAGCATAGCAGCATATATATTTCTTAGTACTGTCATGCCAAATATTGTCTAATGTATGCCAAAATAAAAAAAAAATAACTAACCGAAGAAAAAGGCTAAGATTTTGCACAAACAATTGTGCGGCTGGACGAATTATTTTGCATTTCAAATCAAATAACAATGAAAAAAGAGATAAATAAAACCAACGCGATATTTGCAGTAAAGTGTGATAAAAAATAATAATAGTAATAAATAATACTGAAATAAATAAAAACAAAAACATAAAGAAACCACAGAAGTCAAAAAAGCAAAGTTTTAGTGAATATTTACAGGGGATTTTCCTTTTTCTTTTGCGGGTTATTGAATTGACTGTTGTATCGAGAGACGAGAATGCACGGCGTTTTTTACAAGACCACGAGAGGTGAGAAATGTTTGCGTAACATTCGACAATTGCAAGACATGTTGTTGTTCCATAAAAAGAAACTATGATACTTAATGTAAACATGGTTGTTGAGAAAATAGGCTTAAGAATTTAATAAATAAATTTAGCTGTAACAATTTGAATGTTGAACGAAAAATGTAGCAAGAGTTACTATAGAAAAGAACATTATTTTGTGAACGTTGTTGAAATAGTTGAAAATCATTTTATTTTCACCGTTTCGTGCGAGTACTTACACTAAAATCCAACCGTTTTATCTTTATCGAATTATGTTACTTTTTGTATGCTGTATTTTTATTTTATTTTAATAATTTAGTTAATGTAAAAAAGAGCAATAAGTGTTAGTGGATAATGGATGGATCCTGAAATTATGCAATGAGTTTGAAAATTACACTGCAAATTTGTTCTTGAAACTTTGACGATTCGTTTTTAGATATTTTATTATTGCAAACAAATTTCACGATCTTTTAGTTATCGTGTGCTTACAAATTTACTTAAAGTAATCACATTTAATCGTGTAGTTAGTAAAATTAATTGACGAAAATTATTTATACATATCCTATATATTTAGTTTAACGAAAATAGCGTTAGATCGTCGTATCTAGTCAAACAAATTAATGATTTACAAGAATAATTAGATTAGTGAAAGAGTAAATCTCGAAAGAGAGATGCTCCAAATAATAAGTTTTACGAAACAGTTAATAATAATTTAATTCACTGTCGTTCCTCAGTATACTATACAATACAAAAAACATTGTTAATCCTTATAGGAAATATTTAGTTTAAGCTGAATTCCTAACAATCTTCGACACAATTTGTACTTTAATTTATTCTTGTATTAAAAATTAATAATTATTTTAAACATGCTTATTTGTTACTATCCAAATTTTTGTTACCTTCCTTTCCTCAGGCAAATTGTTTATTATTTATTACTCAACTAAATTATGTGGCTATATGTTTTTATGTTTTAATCGAATTTTACAAACGTGCAACACTTATACATCCAACTAAAGTAATGTAATAACTGACCATCGTTTGAAGGAGAGCCAAACTAATGTGTAAGCATCGGATATTACTTTCGTTGTTGTCAAAAAAGCTTAAAACAAACTTAGCGTAAAATGGTGTTTAGTAATTTTTTATGTAACATACTTAAGAACTTCACAATTAAGCACTAATACATGGCTAGTACTGTTGTTATAGTAATTTTAATCATTTACATGTATAATAGCTTATATGTTATGTATTTTATTTTAATTAATATAAGAATTAGTATAAGTGACGAATGTGATGTTTACTTTTATGTTTGTTTTAGATTGCAGACGATGGATAGCCATTGGAATATTGACTGCTATACTGATAGTTATAGTGATTTTGTGTGTACTGTAATGAAGAGAAAGAAAAACGAACTTCAAGTTCCATCCAGTCTAATGGCAATTTGGCCAGATAAGTTCTCTTCGAATTTGTTTAATAATTGTAAGAGAATGTAGCAGTTAAGTTTTTTAAATATAAACACTATTTATTTTGAATATTTATTGTTAAGTCATTAAAAAATTCTGAATAAAATAATTTATTAAAAAAGTTAAAGGAACAATTTTATGTATAATAAAATAAAATAATTTCCTGTTTTATTATTGAAGCTATTATTTAAATGTGAATAATATTCACTGCGAAAATTCTTTTAAGTTTATTATTTATTGGACTTTGAAAACTAATCTGCAAACGTAAGTGCGCAACTATTGCTTTTTATTACTTCAACACGACCAAGCGACTTACTAGTATCGTGAAAAATGAATATATAAAAAATACTGTCTTTAATAACTCATAAGTATTTGAAGTTCTGCTAAACGACATTTACTTTTTACATTGGAAAATGGTATTTTTTTCGTAAGTTTTTTCTTTTGAATTTTGATATTTTAAAAAGCTTTAAGAGCTTTAAAGACACTAATTAAATTCTAAAACTTTGCCTACTTTATATTAAATTTACTGTAATGTAAAGTTATTACGATTTTTGTAACTTCTGTTTTCTCATTCTTAACAGTATATTGTAATAAAATTTTTAATTGCTAATGTGTACGTGGACACAGTATAGGCTTGCAATATTGAATCGTTTTTATTCTCAACATTTATTTTATAGAAAGATGAAATGCTTCTCCAAATTATATTACTTTCTTATATTATCCACGGCTTTATTATTCGATATTGCTACTGGGAATCATTACTCTGCAAATCCGTACTCATATCCAAATTATAAAATATTTATGGAAAGAATGGACGTAGACGGTAAATATGAAACATAAACCATTAATTACAAATTGAAGAATATTTTTCATAAATAATGATTAAGGGTCATCATTTCATTCTAGGAGCTTCTTACGATCAAATTTGCTCATCACCTGGATGTAATACTGCAGGTATTCTAAAATTAATCTTGTAATTTTGCTTAGAATTGTTAATAGTAACAATTAATAATCATAACACCTTACTTATATTTGTATAGCGCAATTAGTTCGAGAAAACATAAACGAGCATGCAGATCCCTGCAACAATTTTTACGACTTTGGATGTGGAGGGTTTATAAATAAAGCACAGTTGACCCCCGACAAACCGGTGGTAGGTCACTTAGGGAACATACAGGAGAAAGTTATACAGGAGCTTATTAAAACGCTTAGGGAGCCTAGTAAACCAGACGAACCTAGGATTTTTACGCTCGTAAAAAATTATTACAAAGCTTGCGTGGATTTAGGTAAGTACTCAATTCAGCATGGATAATAGTTTTTGAAAAAAAGAAATATCCGCAGATCGCTAACAAATTTGTGTTTTGTATTGCAGGTGCCATCGAAAACGTTGGAATAAAGCCGCTTCTACGAATTTTTGACGAAATTGGTGGGTGGCCGATACTTAAAGGTCCAAACTGGGATGAGGACAAATTTAATTGGATGGAAGCCGACAGTATACTTCGAGCAAACGGCTTTCCACCGACGAGAATAGTCCAGTTATTCGCCTTCAACGATATCTACAATACTTCCATCAATCTGCTGCATGTAAATAAATTCTAGCAATTACGACGTAGATAGCAATCTTCAATTCAGATCAAGTTAATAATTTGATAATAATCGACCCATTCCAAAAGTGACTAGGAAATGTTGAATACTTCATCTCGTACCGAATACCATCAACAATTTTTATTTAATGTTCACTAAAAATTATTTTTCATTTTTTATATTTATCATACACTTGTTTAGATTGAACCGCCACAGTTGGATATACCCCCAAGAATCCTGACGCGCAGTTTGTTGGATCCACTTGTTCAAAGTTACATCGGTTTTATGGCAGATATTGCCGAAGTTTTCGGTGCTGATAGGGATTTTGCGAAGTCTCAACTGATGGATGTATTTAGTTTTGAGCTACAAATCTACGATGTAAGTAATTTATTGTAAATAGGAAATATAAATAGTGAAATTTTTTATACTTACTTAAATGATTTACATTCTGTAGGCAATTATGTATGGACAATCGATTCCCGGTCCAGTCATAAAAACAGTGAACGAATTGGATATGAACCTAGAGAAGATTCCGTGGAAAAAATATTTAAATGGCCTTACCGAACCAATTTCAACTCTCCAGGGTTATGATAAGATAATAGTACCGAACACAAATTACTTAAAACAAATGGATACTATTTTACCGGGCGTTTCCAATACCATCCTTGCAAATTACATGATCTGGAAAGTTATCGCCGAGTCTATTCCACACCTAGGCATGGCAATTCAACGAATATATCTTGCTTACCAGCATTCGATGGGCTATCCAATTCTGGTGCCAGATAGATTGAAGCAATGCGTTCTATTCACGACCAACCCAAACCTGGGCATGACAGTTGGAGTCAGTGCTCTCTACACCAGAAAGTACTTCAGCAATGAAACGAAAATCGATATTAAAGATATAGTACACGCAATCGGGGATGAATTTAAGTCCTTCATGTTACAGGTATACTTCACATTCCTTTCATCTTAAAGCAACATTAACAACGAAATTTTTTGCATCTTTATATTTGCGAACTAAATTAAATCAGTAAATGGATTTGCAGGTGTCGTGGTTAGATGATGCGGCAAAAATAAAAGCGATTCGCAAAAGTTTGTACATGAAGCAAATTGTCGGTTACCCTAACGAGCTGGACGACGATGTCTTAATTGACAATTACAGCAAAAGCCTTGTAATAGAACCTGACAAGCACTTGCAAAACGTCTTGAACGTACGACGTTTTCATTATGACGACTCCATTGCCAGCCTCGGGGAACCTGCCGATAAAAGAACGTGGATCACGTTTTCAGATGCAACGACGATTAATGCATTGTATTATTCTATGGCCAATTCATTCGGTAAATAAATATTTACATCCATATATATAATTCGTAAGAGATCGCACATTAAATCTGATCACTTGGTCGCGTCACATATGTTATCTCACATATCTCACATGGAATCGTATAAGAAAAATCAAGCTATCCAAACATCAGATCTTGAATAAAATCTTAATTTTTATAGGTTTACACTAAATTTATAGTAATTAAAATGTTTTGAGCGAGAAATAAGGGTTTTTAGAAAATTATAGTTATATCTCTGTAGGAAATCGTTAATTTAGCGTTAGAAGAAAACTAAATGATTTCCAGTAGGGATATTACAATAAAAAAGTGACTTTTAATGTAAGATAAACAGTTTCGGTAAAATTGTATATGAACGACTGATGTATTTTTGCTAATTATAATTTATCGGTAATTCCAGTTCTGCTAGCTGCTATATTGCAATATCCAGTGTACGATCCTCGATGGCCTGCGTACATCAAGTACGGCAGTGTGGGATTCATCATTGGCCATGAAACTATGCATGCTTTTGACGTCGGTGGAATGTTGCACGATGAAACTGGCAGTTTACGCAAAAACTTCTCACGTACCGTTGAAAAGGAATACTTGAGCCGAGTCGATTGCTACGTCGACCAATACAGCCGATATCGCGATTACTCACTCAATCTTAATGTAGGTTTTATAAATAAAATAGTTATAATCAATTATAAAAACAATACCATAGGAAAAAAATCTGCAGATCTCACAAGCATTTTTTAAAAGATAGTGTAAAAAATTTCAACGAAAAATGTTTTTAGTTTTATTGTTTTAAATCCGCAGGTCAACGGAATGCTCACGGTGAACGAAAATCTGGCGGACAACGTGGGGGTGAAAGTGGCACTGGCCGCGTACAAGAAGTGGACGCGGGAGCATCCCGACGAGCCAAAATTGCCGGGGCTCGTTTATACACCCGCCCAATTGTTCTGGATGAGCACGCTCAATATTATGTGCAGCAAGCAGACCGACGGTGCACTTATGGAGGCGATGTTGACGGACGAACACACACCCGACAAATTTCGTGCTCTGGGCATGCTGTCGAATATGCCGGAGTTCGCCAAAGACTTTAATTGCCCGCTCGATTCCAAAATGAATCCGCGTAATAAATGTAATTTACTGTGATTGCTTTAATAAAATAAATGGATAAGGCAATAATACATTTTTTTATTACATTTATGTGAGCTATGATTGTATATTCAAATTGTAGTATTAAATTTTCATAAGCACTGTAAGCATATAACAATTCCGTTACAATTATTTATTATCCGGTCTAAATAGATCGACTGAAAAGAGTTTGTGGACTTAACTATCAAACGGGACGTTTTAAACAATGGATCACAGATTAATGTGGATGATTTATTACAAAAGAATTAAATGCATTTATTGAACAGTATCAGTCGTTTTAGAATGCAAACTTTAGTTTGAATGTACCAGAAAATTACTTAAAAAAAGTATACTTAAATAATGGTTTCTCTCTTTTTTTAATAGTGGTTTCTCTTCATTAGATTCATGGAATTCTTAAGACAATCGAAAACGGTACCCATAAGATTATGGGTATAAGTAGCGAACGCGGCCTACACCACATGGATGAGGAATATTAGGGGAAAGTAGGAGTAGAGTAAGGAATGACGAGACACCTTGAAAAACTAACAGAAATAAAACTTCAAAGCAACAAAAAATTATTATTTTACAATTGTAACTCGCTGCTTTTGTAGCCTTTAGTCCTTTTTGAATTAAAAGACTTAATTTTATATTGATGTCAGGTTCTTTTTTCAACTAGTAAAGTGGTTAAATATTGAACTATATAAAAATTGCATTGCTAAATGTCTGCTTGCGCGTTGTTGTCTCTAAGAATTTTAAATATTATGTCCGCCTTTGTCATTAATAATAAGCGATTTATTTAGCTTTCTTTAGCAAGAAACGTGTTTATAATTATTACTTGTTATTGAAATTGTGTGCAGTTGATAGTGACTGTAAATCAGTATCGTGCCATTTTTATTTTTACATCACGAATAGCAGAATGAATAATTTACTGATACTGAATAGGGAAAGTTTTTGGAAAATTATTCACTTCGTCGTTAAGTTAAACATCATAAGTTATAAGTTTAACATCAATTATGAATATAATTAGGTAAATTTAAGAAAATCCAATAAATAAAGACCCCATTAAATTTATTTTCATGCCATCTTTTAATATTACTCCAAGAGTATTAAAAATATTATTATAATCTTAATCAATTACAGAAATTTGAACGATAAACTAGCAATAAGTTCATACGACGTATTAATCATATGCTTGAATGTGATTATAGTTTCCGCCAAAATTTTACCTGCAAAGTATTCGAGTAAGACACATTTATCGCATACAAATATTATAAGTATCAATCAATCAATCTCATACTTTTATACAAATGTGATAATTAAATTGTAAATTTACAAACATGATTTAATCAACTCATTATATTTATATATATGTAGATACAAATGACGTTTGTTCCACTTCTGGCTGTCAAAGAGCAGGTACGTCCTTACTTATTTATCCACATTATTGATCAAACAAAAAGAAATATTAATGCGTCAAAAAATCATTATTTCAGCTGCCTTGCTAATAAGCAATATCGATGAAACTGAAAGCCCTTGCGACGATTTTTATAAATTTGCTTGCGGAGGATTTATAAAAAGCTCGACAATTCCTAAAGACAGTGACTACATCAATCACATGAGCTCCATAACGGACAAAGTTTACGGAGAGATAAAACAATCCTTGGAAGAGAAAATTGACGAAAAGCAACCGAGAATTTTCAAACTGGTCAAAAATTATTATCGAGCCTGCACGAAACAGCGTAATCTCACCTTTTCATTGAAAAAATTATTTTTAAAATCCAAGTTATTTTCGTGAGTCTCGAGCAAAAATACTCATAGATACTGCGTTAATATTTTAGCATCGCCCGAGAATGATGGTTCGAAGATTCTTATGAAACACGTAGAAACGCTTGGCGGTTGGCCAGTGGTGTCTGGAAAGGCTTGGAAAGAGAGGCAATTCGATATTTTTAAAACTGATTACAAGCTGCGAAAAATCGGTTACACCCCCAAAAGCTTATTCAACATCTACGTTTTCAACGACGTCCTCAATACCGACAAAAATTATCTTTATGTAAAGTGACATTTCTATTTTTTGTTTATTTTATGTTCAATTTAAATGTACTTTTTAACTGATGCCATACAGAGTAAAGCTTTAATTCTTATTATTTATTACGATTTTCAGTTCGCCCCTCCGAAAACCACATTAACAGATAAAGTCTTTAAACGTGGATTCACGTACAAAACCGTGCAAGCTTACTACAATTACATGATCGATATTGCTGTAGCATTTGGTGCCGACAAGAAAGATGCCACTCGAGACATGAGGAAAGTGATTGACCTTGAAAAAGCTCTCGCTGCTGTAATTATTTCCTTTATTTTCGTTATATTTAATCAATGTGGAAATTAAAAAATAATCAACCATGTTTATCATTTTGCAATTGTTCTAAAATTGCTAATTATTTTCAAACTGTTATTATATAAGCTTTTATCAATTTTCAATTAATTCATTGCTTATGCAATAATATGAAAATATTGAACTGCTAAATAATACGTTGTACTATAAAATAAATTTGTATGTCTACTGCAGGCGGCACTAATTCCTTCGAGAGCCGGTTCGCGAAACCTTCAAAGCATAGCAGATCTGGAAAAAGAAGCGCCTTTCATTCCATGGTTGGATTACGTCAATTACGTGACGGAACCCGCAGTACATTTCGAAAAATCGAACGTAATAAATTTTGTTAACATAGGCTTTTTGGAATCCCTCGAGTACCATCTATCTGACTTCCCGAAAAAAGTCGTTGCCAATTACATGATCTGGAAAATGATCGAAGAATCCGTTCCCTATCTGAACGAAGAGATGCGAGAAAAATTTTTCGCTTTTCAGCAAGCAATATCGGAAAAGAGTGCGCCTCTACACAAGAAACCCAGGTGATGTCTTTTTGTACCTTACGGAGTATCAAAATAAAAGTATTAATTTTTTATTACGCGTAATTTTAGGTGGCAGGAGTGCATCGATCTAATAACGAACAAAGACAACGGCTTAATGGTAGGCGTGAGTTCGATGTACATCAGGAAGCACTTCGACGGTAGTACTCGTCGGGACGTGAAACAAGTCCTAGCATCCGTAGTCGATGGCTTCAAAGATAGTTTGCAGCGAGTAATTAAAATTGCATCTTCTAATCGTGACGGTGAGGCGACCGAATTTAAAAATTCAACAAAAAAATTGCTGCTTTTTTAGGCCACGTGGATGGATCGAGCTTCGAAAGCGGCGGCAGTGCGCAAATGCGACCTGATGCGTCACATCATCGGCTATCCCGACGAACTACTGAGCGACGAAACGATCGACGACTACGCGAAAAATTTAGAACTGTCCTCGATTGATCACTTCAACAATTTCATCAATTTACAGCGTTTTCACTTCGATTACGGGCTGTCCACTCTCACCGGCTCGAGTCGCGACAGTCTTTGGACTTTGTTCTCCGATTCGACCACCGTCAACGCTTACTATTACGCTCCGAGCAATACTTTTAGTAAGTTACATTTATTCCGTAGTTACATTTATTATCTCAGTTGAAGTTGAATAAGTTGAATTTGAAATAAATGAATAGACAGTTTCTGTGCGCGAGGAGAATGATTTCCCCGTATAAAAATTGCGAGATAAAATGTAAAAGTTATTGCATTTCTCGAATTTTTTTATAGGAAAATTAGCTTAATTTTTAGCTCCGTATAATTATTACGGAAGAAAGCTCCGAAAGCTTTTCTTTACGAGAAATTTTTCGTAATGTATTCTACGCAAAAAGTTTTTTTCTTATTAAAAACCGCTAAAGATATTTGACATTGAATTTAAGTCAACTACGTTTATTCAATTTTACGCTGAAAAGTATGATCTGTAACCAACATTAGTGTAAACTTTTTTTATTATTAGTTTTATTGGCGGCTTTGCTGCAGCCCCCGCTGTTCGATCCAACCTGGCCGAGCTACGCGCAGTACGGAAGCGTTGGTTTTATAATAGGCCACGAGATTATGCATGCGTACGACTCGAAAAAGTTCAAGTACGACGAGAAGGGCAGCTTTCACCCTTGGATGTCCGACGCTAGCAAATCCGAGTACAACAAGCGCTTGATTTGCTTCTTCGACCAGTACAATGCTTACAAGGACACGACAGAAGGATTAAAAGTTTGTATAGCTTATAGTAAACAGATCTACATTGATTTGTAATATTTTGCTAGTTTTGCAAGACAATGCCTTATTATACACCTGGTAAAATGCAAATTGTTCAGATAAATTTTTTAATAGCATATTAGTTTTGCGCGGTTGCACAAATTTTTTAAAAATTATATTAAAAACAAGCGATACCATTTTTATAGGTCAACAGTGCGCGGACACTTGACGAGAACCTTTCCGACAACGGCGCACTGCAAATCGCCTACTACGCTTACAAAAACTGGATACACGAGCACGGCGAGGACCCGCCACTTCCAGGGCTCAAGTACACCGCCGACCAGCTGTTCTGGATGAGCTCGATGAATTTCCTATGCGGAAAGACTACGCGGGAGTACCGGAAGGACATGCTGACCTTCGACGAGCACACCCCCGACGATTTTCGCGCCATAGGCGCGCTGTCCAATAGGCCCGAGTTCGCGAAAGCTTTCGGCTGCGCCAGAGGGTCGCGCATGAACCCGACGAAAAAATGCGAGCTTTGGTGACTTCCGCTTTAAAAGAATTATTGTTTTATATCGAAGTTTTTTCGGCAAAAAATTTTGAAATTTACTGGAGTTTGCAGGATGATAAATGACCGGTTGCTAAAAGCAACGGTATTACCCAATTCAGCAATCACAAATGTGTAAAAAAACTTTTATTGTCGAGAAGAAACTTTTGTTATGAAAACATTTCTGAAAATAAATTTAAAAAAAACTTAATTTAATATAAGCGTCTTTCCATACCCGCTTATTTCTACTTAAACATTATGCAGTTGTTATAATGAAAGTCTGCAATATGTTAATTTATGAAATACTTAATCAAAATTCAGTAATTTTAATCCTTGTTTTTAGCTTTTAATGTACTTTCGTACTGATAGTGAGTGAGATTGCATTTTTATCATACTTTAAAATAATTATTATAACAATTAATAATTATATATACATAATAAATTTTAAAGTTATATGTGTATAAATACAAAACCATAGAATAACTTCTAGTTGCTTATGAATGTCTTAAAATTTATATTAGAGTTAACAATTAAAGTTCAAAATAAATTAAATAATAGCCATTTCATTAATATAGAAAAATTAAAAAAATCTATATTACCTGCAAAGCATTTCATTAATTTCAAGCAGACGAGATAGTTCCATTGGTGGCGCTAGTCTCCAGCAAACCTGATGACCGCAGTGCGTCTGCACAGAGTGTACAGTTCACCTAAAATAAATAAAAATCCATCAGTGCTAACTGCCAAGTGCACGACGCACACTGAGATATCCTTTTATCAACATTTTTCTTGAAACTAAAACTTGTCAACTGCAAATATTAAAAAAAATGTCAACAAACAGCTGTTGTCAGTGAAAACAAAAATAAACAAGGCATCACCTGGCACCACTTTTCGACCGACTGCTTTGCACGTCGCCGCACGCATAGTGGAAATCGAAGTTAGTGCCGTTTTAACTTGCTGATTTTTATTCTCGAGCGAAGAAAATGAGCTCAGGATTCATCTCGGAGGCGGAGATCGCCGAACAACGCAAGCTACGCCAGGAGGAATGGGAAAAAGTGAGATCAGCTGATCAACCAGCAGGTTAGGAAACGACCTCGTCAATTCGGAGCGCCCTGTAATATTGTAACGCGGAAAAATGTTTGGCTTAACTTTGTTTTGTACACAGAGGCACCAGAGGAAGTCTACGACCCGAGGTGTTTGTTCGATCGACTACAGGAGCAGAAGAACAAGCGCGACCTGGAATATGAGGAAGCACATAAACTTAGTATGTTACTGATCTTCCCTTGTTTTGCATTGATGCGATTTTTCTTTTACTGTTTGCTTATTGTTTATTGTTTCCTGTTATAAATAATACTGTTTCGCGTGTATTTATCTAATTGGTACTCAATGTAATAGATTATTCCTTCAAATAATACTTTCCGTTGCTCATTGTTTATATATATTTGCTTGATAATTAGATTTAGATTTTATAAAGATTTATTTTAATTGTTTTACAGAAAATATGATAAAAGGGTTAGATGATGATGAAGTAGAGTTTCTCGATTTAGTTGATAGAACAAAAATGGAAGAAGAACGTAAGAAGAATCTTGAAGAAGAAAAGGAAATGCGTGATTTTAAAGCAGCTGTTGCATCCTTACAAGAAAGATCGTTAGATGAACGATTAAAACAGGAATTGAAAAAGCCTCAAATCAATCATAAAACTTCAAGGTAATATTTACTATCAAATTTGATATACAATTTTTTATCAATCATTATAATTATTTTTAATTTTAGTGGCAGAAGTTCCCAATTAAAGTTACTTGCTGGAGTTGTTAAAACATCTGTAAAACCTAAAAACAGTAAGCTGCATATTTTTTTTTTAAAGAAACAGTGAATATAATAACTTTAAATTGAATTAATTAAATTTAATACTCTTTCACACAGGCTCT
This sequence comes from Eurytoma adleriae, assembly GCA_900480045.1. Taxonomy (NCBI): domain Eukaryota; kingdom Metazoa; phylum Arthropoda; class Insecta; order Hymenoptera; family Eurytomidae; genus Eurytoma; species Eurytoma adleriae. The sequence goes on along the minus strand of UXGC01000725.1, from coordinate 19,951 downwards.
CCTCCTCAAGGTACAAAAAGAAAACATTCAGAATCTGAAGAAACAGAAAAAAAAGAGAAAATGAGTACTTCTACATCAGAAACAGAGTCAAAAAAGACAAATAGTGCTGAAATTAAATTTGACAGCACAGAACACCAAACAGGAGCTTTAAAGTGCATAGGCATATTACCAGGACTTGGTTCTTATGATGATTCAAGTGATAGTGAATGCACCTCTGATTCAGAGCAAGAGGATGATTGCAAAAAATCAAAAATAGATCTTCTAGGTCGTAAAATATTACCACCTGAAGACAAAGAAGCAAACTAATTATCTGTTAAAATTACTATTTACAATATAAAGATTTATTAAAGTAAAAGTTGTAAGTATTTTTTCAAATTAGAAATATTATTAAAGTAATTTTTTTTAAAATTCATTTTGTCTTGTTTTTTTATTAAATAAATACCAAAATTGGTGACAATTTTATATTCAACAATATAATAAACTAACGAAATTGGAAAAATGTTAAATTACATGTCTAACATGATAAACATGATAAAAATAGATATCTTTATTTATATTTGTGTACAAAATCTTAATGTCCCTCTTGACCCAAGAGAGACAATTGTTTAAGAAATTGTTTAGCATTTGTAAGTGTAGTAGAACCATATACAATTTTTTTACTAGTACCACCTCCAGTCTTTTGCTGAAATAAAAAGAAAGGTTGCGTCAGTAAATTTTAATTAAATTTTAGATTTTATTATTTTTTAAAATAAATGTTGTTCTATTGTGTTTAAACAACTTAAAAAAAATTACCTTTACATAATCCATTAAATTTTGGTACTCTATGTAATTGCCACCTCCAACAATAAAAACTATAGCTTCCTGAAATACTGTTCGATTCTTTGGAACTTGTTCCGAATGTTTCAATTGTTTTGGGTCAAAGTAACAATAATCGTCAGTTTGAACTGATTGCTTCATTTCAATTAATTCATCGACTATCCTTGTCACGGGTAGATTCTGCAAATAATGTAAATGTAAATGAATAAACAAATTTTTTGTAGAACAGTTTAAAAAAAACTTTTATGATTGATTACTCACATGTCTTTTTACAACAAGATTCTTTACTCCTTCCATTACAAATGATGATCCTTGATTCATTAATTTAGAAAACATACTAACAGTTTTTGTACCACCTCCTTCGTAACTATTTTGAACTCCTGCCATTTTCATGTAGTTTCTGAAAAATTATATTTTTATAAAGTATTTGCATATTTCTAAGAACAATTATTTTCTCCAGCACTTACCTCCATCTTCTTAGGTAAATCAAGGGATTTAAATCGCATCCTATATTAGATAATGCAGCTTCATGTTTATTATATTCTGCATCTGATAAATTTGTACAAAGATAATAAATAATGAACAGTCGTAATTTATCTTCAGGTAGACCACATTCTGGATCATTTATCATGTCCAAGATACTTCTGTCTAACGTTTGTTTACTCATAATTTTTTCTTCAATTTCAAAGAAAGTATCCAATCTTCTAGATTTTATTGCATTTAATATACCTAAAATCATAATAAAATAATCTTGAACATACTTATAAAAATAAAAATATATTTTACTAATTAAAAAATTGTTCTCAGTTACCAGTTGCTATTGTTGTGTGCATGTCAATCAAACGTTTCATTTCGAGCAATTGAGGAAGTGAATTTACTGCACTGCTAAGCTTAGCTGTGTTGTCTGTTACCATTGACACAGCTTCATCGCTTTCATTATCTATTCCCTAAAAATCAAAAACGGTTTATACAGTGACTACTGGAAAATAATATTGCATGTAAATATTGATTAAAAATTTCTACCATGGTCGTCTTAAGTTTTTTTACTTCTTGCTCAAATGTACGGTACTGTTCAAGTTCTTCCTGTATGGCTTCAGCTACTTGAGGGAATGGGCTCCCCTTGTGGTTTGTCCAGAATTTGTCTGCACTGTCAAGTTCACAGGCACGCGTTTTTGAACGTGCACCACCGCTTACCGACTTGCCTGCACTCTCTTCTACAACAAGCCTATTCAAGGACAAATCTAAAACATCATGAGCAAGAGCCTGGTACGTCCACGTATGATGAAATACAGTAGCCATGTCCACACTTCGATCTAAGACTATCAATAAAGGTCTCTGAAAACTGAAAAAAACAAATATTAAATAGAAAATACTTATTAATTTATGGATAATGTTTATTATAAAAATTACCTGAAGTGACTAGACCTAATTCCTTCACCTTGAAACAAAGTGTTTCTGGTATCCCAAACATTCTCTCTTAATTTTTTATCTAATTTTTTCGAGACCATTTCTGCGGCATTACCTCTAGGACATCTGATAATTGGGATAGTACCTAATGTTACAAAAACGGAAAAAAGACTATCCACTATTATATCCATAATTTGGTCCATTTCAGTGTCCTTCATCTCTCCTCGATTTAGGGCTACAAAGAATTAGTTTATATTAGAATATGAATAAGAATACTTTTTTTAATAAATATAGATAATTAATTTAAAATTTTTAATAAACTCACAATGATATGAAATAATATCACTATTTTGATGTCTAAGTATAAAAAGATCATCTTCTAATGTAATAAAATTAAGATACTGATCAAATACCTATAATTAAATAGAAAAAAGTTTTTAATATTTGATATGCCATTAGGCAATAAAATTTTAATATTAAATATCTCAAGTTAATATTGTAATACCTTATGAATATTAGCTACAACACCAGCCATCAAGGCAGCTGAAGCTAAATCTTCCATTTTGGCCCTATTGATTGGCGAAATGAAATTCATGTGATATATATCGTACAAATTATTTTGTAAATCTTGACCAATCCGTTGAATGTTTTCTTCAGATGGAACACAAAAGTAGACTGCTGGTACTTCTGGTATAGGATCTCTATCCGTATGCAGTTGCCTAAAAAAAATTATGCAGTTTTGTATTTAGTTACATCGCATTCTACTTTGAACATAATTCAATGGTTCATTTCAAAATTATTAAGAAAAATACCATTATTAAAACTTACATATGTAATGTAACTCCATGTTCTCGAAGTTCTTTAATTGATATTAACGGAGAGATAATATCTTGACCAATCCTATCATATATTAAAACCTTCCATACTGGCATTGACACCTCCGATTTTGGTTCGGGATCATTTAAATTTAACATTTGTTTCAAAGCAGCTGCAAAAATAGTAGAAAATTAATGTTCTAAAATTATGTTTACATTAAAATTTATTAAGTAAACAAAAAATACACTAAAATGTAAACAAAAAGAAACGATTCAGTTAACATTTAATTAAACCAAATCGATGCTTTTAACATCGAAATTTCTTGAAAAAATTGCGGTTCTAAACAACATATTTTAATTTATCAAGAAATATGCGAGGTAAAAGAAATAAGTCAGCTGTTGAAAGTAAATATAAAAAACTTACAAATTTGCTTTTCACGAAGAGTCGCCATTGTGATTAATATGTGCACACGTAATATTTAAAAAAAACTAAACGAAATATGTGCACTTAATTAAAAAACACGCGACTTTAACAACAACAATTCCATTGCACAGCAGTGTATAGTGGCAGACACGACAGTAGATTACAGAAAGCACATCACAAGTATGACGTTGACAGCCATAGAAAAGGGCGTGATCTAGAATCGCCTTGGACTTTTGTTGGCTATTTTTTCAACAAATTTTCCAGTATTTTCCGAGCAGGCAAATAAACCATCGTCTGCTCACTGTATTTCTCGCGACACGAGTAAAGAAAAATTCATTTAGCACACAATTGAAAAGTCAAAATTGCACCTGATTAACCAATTTTCAAATCCCCTGAGTCGCTGAGCGGATTAAAGACATCATTCCAGTCATTTTCGAGTAACGAAACTGTAGTGGGACAGTCAATTGGATCGAATATCGACTTTTTATATTTGCAACATACCATAATGCAGATTTTACAGGTGAGCCTCACCGTCTATCGCCTTCTACTTTGTCTCTGACTTTCAGCTCCACAAAGGTTTTCTCTAACCCCCTGTCCACCCTCTTCTCTTTTCACCCTTTTCTCTCGACCGATTCTCAAGATAATCTCCAGATAATAAATTAAGGAGGAGGCCAATTTGTTTTTTTGCACTTAAATGCCGGTGAATTGAACATCGATTGACTGTGATGCAAAGATAATAAATTCGTGATAATAATAAAAAAAAAAGTAACGTTAGAGCGCGTGTGATGTGAATGTAACAGGTAAAAATCACGCACTTAAATTACATTATTAGACGACTTTGTACATACACTGTATTAAAGAGTGAGAAATGGCTGAGAATCTTGGCAAACGACCTTCCAAAGGCATTTTGAAAACGTCAAGTAGCTTTGACAGCCAAGAGGCACCAAGGTAATCAATCTTATTTTCATACACACTTATCTTATTCTAGTTCATCCTATTATTTCTAATTAAGTAGCACAGACAAGAGCAGAATAATAATAACTCAAGAGTTTCTCATTACTAGTTTTACTGGATGAATTTGAAATTATTGAAAACTATTATTCAGTTATTTATTTACAATTATTAATATTATTGATCGGTTTTTTATTTAAATAATGTTTTTAAAGAGCCACAAAAGAGACAAAATGGGATGAAATGAACATCATAGCAACATTACATCCAGCGGATAAGGATTATGGACACATGAAAATTGAAGAACCTAAGACTCCATATAATTTTGAAGGTGCAACACACGACGATCAATTAGATTCTTCAGCTGTTGCATCTAAGTGAGTTCAATCATAAAATCAAATAAAAAAATAAAATTATTCAATATTATGACCAAATCTATTTATATAATGTTTTATTTTAGATTGGCTAAAAATATAAAACCCAAAATATTTGAAGAATCAAGTGATGAAGAAGATGAAGAAACACCAGAAGAAAAAGGTATATTCATCACAATCAATTATTGAGTAAAAATGAAAATATATTGTTTTAAAAATTTCACTTAAGATTTTTAATATATTTTATAATTTAGAAGTATACTTTGAAATAATTCAATGGTATTTATTATTTATTATTTTTTTTAGAAAGGAGAAAAGCCTTTGAAGCCAAAAGAAAAGGACACTATCGAGAGTGGGAGGCTGTGCAGCTTGCACGTAAAAAGCTTTTGGAGGAAGAAGATGAAGATGAGGAATCAGAAGTAGACAATGAAAGAGATGAAGAAGAAGCAGAGACCGAACATGAAGAAGATAAGGATCAGGAAGAAAACGATTCTGATAAAGCAAAGAGTGATCAAAAGACTCAAAGCAAGTGCGTGCCATTAAGTGAGAATGAAATAAAATCAGGATGAGTGCCATGGCAATAATTATTTCATATCACTCATCCTGTCATTCAATCGTCCACTGAGATTAATATTTTTCAACAGAAATTATCTCGTCTTGTGATCTTTGTTTTTTCTTTTTTTATATACATATATATCCTCTGTTCCTCATTTTATTAATCATCCTGAAAAAATTGTATATAATTATATAATTTTTTAATATTTGATTTAATTTGAATGAAACTGAGATAATTTTTTAAACAATTATACACTACTGTTGGAAGTCATAGATTATCTGCCAAAACGTGCCAAAAATTGTTTATTGCTAATCATAGTTTGTGGATCATATGAATATATTCAGTATCATTTACTTTTTATCATTGAAGGCTGTAATTAATCCTATGTAAAATAATTTTTTATCATTTAAAAAGAGTCAAAAAAACTTATTATATTACATTATTTTTTATAAGTTTATATTTACTTATTTTATGGTTTTGATATAAAATATTCAGAAACTAATTAATTTCATTACGCGAATAAAGATCTAATGGTAGTGTATAATGGTAGTGTATATTATATTTACTTATTTAATAAATGTTTTAATAAATATTTACATATTTAAGTTTATATAATCATATATAAGCGATTTTACAATATATGATTATATAGAGACAATCTATATATATGATTAAAAATACATTTTTTTCTGGGGAGAATACTGTGGAACTTTACGCTTACAGCTTGTATCATATAACATTAATTTTTTATAATTTTTTTGAATTGCTCGCAATTTATTGTTAAATTATTACTAAAATAACATTGCCAACTCAGATCTATAACTGCGATAGTCATTGAATATTTGTACAATAGGCAAAATCATTATAGAAAATTCGTCCAGAAGAGAAATTGTAGATACTCTTTTTGGTATCTTCTAAATAAGAAGAAATAAAAAAACAAGTAACACCAAACCAACTCCATTTTAGACAAAACTTTAAAAAAAAAAGTAATGCGCCAAAGCGTGAATTTTAAAATGATAAAACTATAATGTAAAATATTTCATTGTTTTGTTGTAATTAATCATAGTATATTTTTGTGTTGTAAATAATAAGATTACAAAACCCCACTAGAAATATTTAATAGAATTATGAAACTTAGATAATACTGCTTCAATATTTCAATGAGAATAGAAACATAATAATAAGAATAAGAATAACTTAACTTTTTGTTTCTTTAAAATAATTTATTTTTTAAAGATAATGAGTTAGATTTAATTTCATTCATGGCTTTTCTTAACACTTATTAAAATATATTGTTTTGACAGAAAGAGTAAGAGTAATAGCAAGTATCTAAAACAAACTGGAGCTAGTCTCAAAAGTGGTTGTTGTACGTGTGTAAAGAAGAAATTCAAGAAGTAAAAATAAGATATCTATGTACTATTTGATTATGTGAAAATTTTGAAATTGTGAAAAAATCAAAATATAAATATTAAAACAGACTAAAATTATTTAAATAAATTCAGACTTATTCAATTTTTCTTTAATCGTGAATGGTAGGTAAATGAATTTTCTTGAAGTAATTAATATGTACAAAACCTTATATTCCTAAATATTTACATGCAAATATTTACAAATCATCATCTTTTTTTGTTGAAAAGGGAGCTTTTGAGCTTAATGTAGGATGTTCACTTTGTTCTGACTCAACTTCTATTTTTTCATTGGGTTCTAATGTTTCCTCATTTAATTGATCTCTTTGATTGTCTGAATCATTTAATTCAAGTGGATCTAGTGGTAGTCGATCACCCCATCTACTTGACTTAGCACATCTGTAGAGAGGCCTAAAAAGTATGAAAATTATTATTATTTTGAAATTACTTACTTATTAAATTGTGTATGTTTTAATTATTTTATTTACTGAAGTAAAACTTACTTTCCATGTTTGGATGCTGTAAATACTACATCGTTTAGTTTGCCGTTTGACATACACATTCGACATCTAACATGTTTTGATCCAAGTAGAGTAGGGCGAACTAATCTATTCCAATTATCTTTTTCTGTTCTTTTATCTTAAATATTAAAAATATTCAGATAATGTTAAAAAATTTTAGACTATTGATTAGTACAAATTAAAATGAAAAATACTGACCTTTTTTTAAGACTACATATGAATAAAGTTCACTTTGACCTATGACATTACCTAATAATGGTAATGATTGATATTGAACTAAAAAGTTGCATGGAGTATTTTTTTCTTCAGAAAGTCTTGGGCAACTTGTATCATGAGGACACTAAAACCATTAATATGTAAAAATTGTTGATTATATTTGCTTTAAAAATTTTTTAACTACTAACTTACAGGAGCAAAAGTAAAGTAAGGTGTATTAGGTTCAAAATTATCCATTATATATCTAATAAAATCTCTAGCTTCATTAACAACCTAGAGTTACAAATATAAAAAATAAATTCCATTATAAAAAAAGAAAACTTGTATATAACAACATTAAAAATAATACTTGCTTTAAAACCAGCATTTGTTCCCTGCTCAACAATTACTAAATATTTACCAGTTTTCCTCCATAAATTTGATATAACTTCTAGCCGATTTTTTGCATTAGGTAAATCGATTAAAGAATATGCACTGACAATGAGATCGTGCTTCAGCTGAAATTATAATTTGTTAAAATTAATTTAAATATTTATTGTTTTTAATTTTCTATATTATTAGAAAAGTTCCTACATTTGATAAAGGCATGTATTCACGATGAAAAACACCTTTTACTTTTCTTGGTGAACTCTCCAAGAGTTTCTCAGAAAGATCGTTCATATCAGAGGATATGTCAACACCTACATATTCACTTATATTTCTCCAATGTGCATTTGCTGCCCTGAATAGAAAATACAAAATAACAAATTTTTATTACGTAATTCTCTTTAAATAGTTTTATACTGTTATATGTTTACCATAAAACACTTCCAATGCCTGATCCAAAATCAAAAATTGTTGAAGGGGAGAAATTTGGATCACGAGTTTTAATTTCATTGAAAATTGTATAAAGAACAGTATATTCAGGGTTGCTACGTGTTATCATATAAAGTAAGCTTCTAAATTTGTTGTATTCTATAGCTTTCCAAGCAAAACTCTTTTGCTTTAATTTGTACAACACTTGTCCCTTGATCCGTTTCCGCTCATTTTCAATTTCATCTTCTGTCACGTGCTTTTTTTGTTTACTTAAAATTTCTGCCTCTATTTCTTTATACAATAATTTTACCTGTCCTTCTTCAACGGGCAATCTTCTACTAAACAAATAATTAGCAAACTTTACCCGTTCTGTTAAAAGGTGACCTTTATCAATATCTGAAAGAGAACAATGTATTATGATTAAATGAAAATAATTTTATGATCAAATAAAATGAATTTATTTTTTTACCATCAAAGCAATTATTCATAGCTTCAGTAATCCATTTTGGAAATTGAACACTTGATTTAATTATTCCTGGATGTTTTCTCGGTTTCAGGCTATCATCTTCTATCAACTTTTCAATTTCATCTACAAGTTTAAACTTTGGTTTTGTCGAATGCTAAAAGTAATAATAAAATTTTCAATAATAGCATCATAGCTATTGGTATTCAGTTGGTATTTATAATTTAATTACCCATCTTAATTGTAGATTCGAAGAAAATTTTAATTTTTGTAGTAAAAGTGAAGTTTTCACAGACATGTTTTTATTTTATTTATAAAAAAATTCATTAAATCAATTTCAATTAGTAATGAATATAATAACATTTATTACTAATAACAATGTTAACAATGCAAATCAATAATAAACAAAAAGTTATAACTTTCCGGTATTTATAACCTAGAGTAGTGTTTCACATTTTTCGATTTCACGAAAACTATAAAGTATATAATGACAGTTTATTACAATAATAATATTTAATTATCTATATAAATTATTATATAAATTTGAAACATTAAAGTTTGAAATATTGTTTTTTAGGAATTTTATAATTTTCGGAGCGTAATATACCGAGCAGACAAAAAACTTTATTTTGAGGTTATATCATGATATCGCCTGATGGTGTGGACTGTGGTCTGCTGTGGGTGCGTTTGATCTAATATCAGCTTGATGTGCCTCTTCAGGTTAGATTCCAAAAAACGTAAACAAGTATTATAATAATTGTTGGAAACATAATTGAAAATTATAAACTGACTGTTCATTTGAACAAATAGCGATAAATATGTCGAGTGATTCATCAACAAAAATTGAATTTAAGAGAAAAAGTCGAAAGCCTTTAAGAAAACGACACAATTCGTCAGACGAAAGTGAAAATGAAAGTGAAGAAGTTGTGGTTAAGTATGTCTTAAGTAATTCGTTAATAATATAAATGTTGATTTTTAAATGCTAAAGAATGGATAAATATTCAGGTCAAAATTAGAGGAGATGAAGATTCTTCAAAAACTTCGAGAGCGTCCAAAAGGGGTGAATGTAGTAGGCTTAGCACTGGGTGAGACTGCGGTTATCGATCCTGTATCTGTAAGGATGCATTGAAATTTTTTAATAAATCATTACTTAGCTAAGATTATAAAATGTAATTCTTTATCTTCCAGTCTGACCCATTCAATGTAAAAAAAGGAGGAATGGTTAATATGGCTGCATTGAAAAATAACAAATTAAAACAAGAGGATGCATACGATACAGGAATTGGTACTCAATTTAACGCTGAAACAAACAAGCGTGATGAAGATGAAGAAATGTAAGTGAAAATTATTTATTATAATACAAATAGGTCTCTAGTTTTTAATTAAATAATTATATTTTAGGGTTAAATACATAGAGGAGGAGCTATCAAAAAGGAAAAATAAAAATACCAATGATAAAGATGATGAATCTAATAACAAAAGAACATATTGTTCACCAGAAGAAGCAGCTCTTCAAGCTGTACCTGAACATCTGAGACAGAGCTCAACACACAAAAGTGAAGAAATGTTGTCAAATCAAATGCTTTCTGGTATTCCTGAGGTTGATCTTGGTATTGAGTAAGTTTTTATTTTAAAAGTTTCTTATCCTTGGAAAAATCTGTATTAGACCGTAGTTTTTATTAAATTGTTTCATGATCTTTTAGAGCTAAGATTCGTAATATTGAAGCTACTGAAGAAGCTAAATTAAAACTTCTGTGGGACAGACACAGAAAGAAGGATGGTCCATCACAATTTGTTCCAACAAATATGGCTGTGAATTTTGTACAACATAATAGATGTAAGTTGTGGAAAATGTAAACATAAATTGAAATTTTTATTTAAAAATTATTTTTAAATATAAAGATAATATTTCATTCACAAAATATTTTAATGTTAATATATTAAATTTCATACAAATATTATTTAAAGCTAAAAGTTTGTATTAAATGACTATTTCTAATCTAAATGGGAAATTAATTAATCTCACTAGAATATTTTCGATTATTTTGGACATTTTTATCTTAAAAAAATATTTTGTTGACAAATGTACAAAAAATTTTCACAACAATTTACACTTTATTATTAACAAAATGAATTATTTTTAATTACAGTTAACATTGAAGATGCAGATGCACAAAAACGTAAACAAGATGCAGCAGCACAAAGGCATGCTGAACAAGCAGCACATTCAAGAGAAAAAAGAAAAGATAATGATGAAAAAGCCACTGATGATTATCATTACGAACGATTTAAAAAGCAATTTAGACGATTTTAGTTATTAGTTTATAGTTCAATTCCATTGTACATATTTTTTATTCATTTAGACTAATGAATTAATGATTTTTTACAATTGCTTAAATTCACAAGATATTTGTGAATGTATATAAAAAAAATATACAATCAGAAAGTCAACTTATGTAAAATTATTGTAGCATCAAATTTACTTTTGTTTTACAATTTTCTTATACTTATTATCTGAATGATAAATTGTATACAAATTATATTTTATTTACATTTTATTACTTTCTTTTTTTAAAAAATCTGGTAAAATAGAAAGACAATGTTATGATAAAACCTTGACCACTGTAGGCTAATTGCAATGAATTAAATTATAGTGGAGTTAACGGAACAAGGAAAATCTATCAAATGCATCAGAGAAGCCTCAAAGTAACTGTGGCCAAGAAACTTCTTGTATACAATTTTCCAGCCTAGTTGTTAGGTAGATTATTTTTTTTTTCAATCAACTAACAAGTATATAAATAATGTATCAAAATTAATTAAAAGTGAAATTAAAAGAATTTTTTAAACATTTTATCAAAGTCAAATACTTTATTAAACTAAAGGTGGATTTTTTATAAATTGATGAAATTTAAACATTCATTTCAAGCTGCTCACGAAAGTATAATTAAAGCATACATTGTACTCAACATTTATTGAGTTATCTATAAATAAATTTCCTCAACAGTTAAGTCCACTGCCCAACCTTAAAAAAAAGATAAATGTCGCTGTTGGGTATCGTTCGTTGAATTGAAGCGAAAAAAAGCTAGAAACATAAAAGTGTGTACACGAAGGATGCGCCGGCGCGTTCGAGCCGATCAGAATTCAGATCAGCGCGCGCGCACACGCACACGTACACACACGCACGCATCAATACGCGCGCGTAAGTAGTGTTTCCACACGTAACTATACCAATACTACTCACACATGCTCGCGCAAAAATTCAGTGAGCCGCGCACGAGAGGCGCACGTAGCAGACGAAGCGAGGCCTAATCGCACACCGAGGGTTTTCCCCATATTGCCGCTCGCGCTCCCCCTGCCCCGCTGGCGCGTGGAAGAGAGACGGAGAGAGAAGCGACTCGGCGTCGCCGTCAGCGAGAGCTCATCCGCGCCCGTCGTGCTCCGCTCTTCGCTCCGACTCGCCTGTAGTGCTTATACAAGTGCCTGGGCTGCGCATAGAGGCGGCTCCCACCTTTTCACACTTTTTTTCGTTGTTCCGTTGCAGATATTATGAACACTTGTGGCTTCGTTACCTGCGGACCCAACGAGGCCCTCGTCGTCTCAGGTAAACTCGCGATTCCGTAGCCGATAGCAGCACCCGCGGGGTGGAAGCTTTTTTTCGGCCGCCACCTCGAGCGGGTGATTGACGTCCGAGCGGCACGCTTTGATACACGCGCGAGGGAAATACCCAAGGCGTTGATGCTACTCCAGTATAGAGATTCACTTTATATTTTACTCTTTTTTTTAGTTTATTTTGTACGTATATTTAGGTCACAATCAGTAATGCTCATTATTTGTTTTTACGAGCTTGACAGAAGCGACTCATTTTGGAGCAAGCGTGTAGTAGTGACAAGGAAAGATAAGACTTGGAAGAAGCATGAGTTTTAAACTATGGAGAAGCTTCTCATAATGCTTTAGAATTTGTTAATAATGATAGTTATCTTTATAGTTATTTTTATCACAGTTGTAAAGCTTATGTAAATAGAATTAGTCAGACTTGTATTCCAAAAATTGTAAAGAATTGTACTACTTTTGAGTAAACAATTACTATTTTAATATTCATATTTCATAAGACTTATCAATGCTATCAATTTATTGCTGTATACTTTCATTTCATAATTAACTTATTGTATCTTAATTAGTTTTAAATGTTATTCAATTAAAAATGTCAGTAAATTAATTATTTTATTTTATTAAAAAATTAATTTTTTAGGATGCTGCTACAGCAAACCACTGTTAGTGCCCGGAGGCAGGGTTTTTGTCTGGCCAATTGTACAACAGGTTCAGAAGTGAGTATTTCTATTTAGCACAATTCCAAACTGTTCTGTGGCAACTCTTAATTAAGATTCATAGAGACCATAAAAGCTCCAAACACTGAAGCCTCAAATAGCCTTGATGCAAAGTTAAAAGTGTTAGTAATTAAATTGATACCGTTTGTTTCAGGATTTCTCTGAATACTATGACACTACAGGTCGAAAGTCCTACTGTATATACTTCTCAGGGAGTGCCAATATCAGTCACTGGTATTGCACAGGTACATTTTCTGTTTAAATATTTTTAAAAAAATTTATAATATTTAATTAGTAAATGCTCTTCAACTAAAGTGTAAATTTAATTAATGTTTGTAATAGGTAAAAATACAAGGTCAAAACGAAGAAATGCTGTCAACGGCATGCGAACAATTTTTAGGAAAGTCAGAAGATGAAATACACAACATTGCTCTGGTAACATTAGAGGGTCATCAAAGAGCTATTATGGGCAGTATGACTGTCGAGGTATGAAATGTTTTATAACATTTTTTAATAAGCAGCATAAAACAACTGAAGATTCTTAAAAATTGTTGCATTTTTATTTTAGGAAATTTATAAGGACCGCAAAAAATTTAGTAAAGAAGTGTTTGAAGTTGCTAGCAGTGATCTTGTCAATATGGGTATAACTGTTGTATCCTACACACTGAAGGATATCAGAGATGAAGAAGTAAGTTTTTTAAATGTTGCTTAATTTTAATTTTCTATTCCAAAATTTTAAAGATATTTATGTAGTTTTAAATCATTCAAGTCCCTTTTTAAAACAAAGGCTAAGTAGAGAACGTGCAATTAGCTTAAAAATGCAGTGAGATCCCTATAAGTATGAGCCAAGCTGCTTTTTCATTCATTTCATTTTTATACAATTAGCTACTTTTAAGTGTTTATTATTACTTCTTTTATTCACGATTACAATTATACAATACATTTTTCTTTTGCTACTTGCAGGGGGCAAAGGTATGTTAATAATTTTTGTTTTTCATTAGCTATCTACTTAAATGCACCATTACCTCCGTTCTGTAGATTTGAGATAAAGTAGTAGTATTTCATAGTACTTTTTAGAAGTGGGGCAGTCATGTCTTCGATCTCATATCTGCTTTGAATGCAATCTTCATTTTGTCTGTATGAATGTTAATTGTGTAGATTTTTTTTATAGCAATTATGACATGAATGTAAATGTTGTCTGCAAATCTAGGAAAATATTTACATCCAAATTTGAAAATTTTAGAATAAGATCTAAATTTAATATTATTATAAGAATAAAATTATGTGGTGTTTGTACTTAATACACAATAAAATTGCAATTATAAAATTCTGTTACTTTCACAATCAATCTATAAAAATGTCAAAATTAAGCAAATCTCTAATTGCGCTTTATTAAAGTATGTCGGCAATTTTGTATTGCTTAGGTATACTGTATTTTTGTGACAGTGAAGTAATAATTGGTATTAGCTATCCGAACTATTCTACTGTATACATATCATACATAAAAGCTTGCAATTAATTCAGTAACAAAATTTGACATTGTATATTGTACACCTCAGTATTCATATTCACGCTTGCACTCAAGTTTCGTTTCAAGAAATTTATCTTGCAAATTTTAGGGATACTTGAAAGCCTTGGGAATGGCCAGGACGGCTGAAGTGAAGAGAGATGCACGCATCGGCGAGGCGGAGGCTCGCCGCGATGCCCAGATTCGCGAGGCCATCGCCGAGGAGCAGCGAATGGCCGCTCGCTTCCTCAACGACACTGAGATTGCAAAGGCACAGCGTGATTTCGAGCTCAAGAAAGCTGCTTACGATGTCGAGGTTCAAACTAAGGTGCGCTGTCATTCGATCACAAGATTTCATTTAAATTATTTTTCGGCTCAATTGATTTCAAGTCGAAATGAACATTAATAAATCAAAATTTTGAAAACGACATTTAGTTATAGACGTGGCAATTACAAAACAATTAATAGCAGAGAAAGATGCAGTTTCTTATTTTATTGAAGATTTTTTATAAAAAAAACCGGTATTTTTGTTATTTCTTATTTTTTTAGCTAATTTAGCAATGATTATTTGAGATTGTAAGGACTCTAAGTAGCATTTTGTTACTCTAAACAACTTTCAATATTAAAAAAACAGATTTGTCTCCTCAGGAACATTAAATTTCATAAAAAATGCGAAAGACTTTTTAACAAATATTTTCTTAATAAGAATTACTTCTTTAATCTTATCCATATTAAAACAATTATTTAAAAAACAAATTAACTAAAATTAAAGGTAAAGCCTATCAGTAAAAATATATTTATATTATTACTTCACTTTAAATCATGTTTTTGTTAAAAGTATTTATTAAAATAATTTTTGTATATAACTGACAGAAAGCTGAAGCTGAGATGGCTTTTGAACTTCAAGCAGCAAAAACTAAACAGCGAATCATGGAGGAGCAGATGCAAGTCAAAGTTGTGGAACGTGGCCAGGAAATTGCTGTTCAAGAACAAGAAATGATGCGACGAGAAAAAGAGTTGGAAGCTACTGTTCGCCGTCCCGCTGATGCCGAGAAATACAGGTAAATTTTTTTTATTATTTCTTATTAAAAATATTCAATCGATATTAGAGCTAATTCTAAAAGACTATTTCAAATCAAGCAGGCGAAAGTTGCCATCGCAAGTACAAAAATAATTATAGACATATAATATGTCATACATTTATAATATTTTATAAAATTATCTCATTCATTATTGTGTTTTCTCCATAAAGGTTGGAAAAACTTGCCGAAGCTAATAAATTGAGGACAGTAATGGAAGCTGAAGCCGAAGCAGAGGCAATCAAAATTCGAGGAGATGCCGAAGCCTACGCTATTGAAGCAAAGGCCAAGGCAGAAGCTGAACAAATGGCTAAGAAGGCTGCTGCTTGGAACGAGTACAAGAGCGCTGCTATGATTGACATGATGCTCGATACGCTTCCAAAGGTAACATTTCAACTATATTCAGTCGTTATGATAACTCTTTAATGATTCCTTCTTATAAAAATTTAAATTTGTTTTTAATTAAGGTTGCTGCTGAAGTGGCAGCTCCACTTTCGCAAGCGAAGAAGATAACAATGGTATCGAGCGGCAACGGCACTGTCGGAGCCGAGAAATTGACGGAAGAAGTTTTGAATATCGTATCGCGCGTCCCTGAGCTCGTGAAGAACATGACCGGCGTCGACGTTGCAAAAGTATGTGTACGAAGCCACTGAGCCTAGTCCGCATAACCGCCAAAAAAAGCTTAATAATTGGATCAAAGAAAATTCGCTATAGTGTTCAGTCATACGGACCCTTTACCGAATTTAATCTTTCTCTTTTTATTTCTTTTCAGTCTGTTCACGCAGCGTAAAGAAGCAGTGCCAAAATGCCTCGAATGCACTTTTCGAGTCAAAGGATGTACCTTGCAACTTCTTTATTTAGATTAGTTTGGAAAAGCATTGCTTTCTTGTATTATTAGAGTCTTAAAAAGTTTTGATCTGACCCTTTGTGACAAATTATTCATCACAATTTTTAAGTATATTTATTTTCATTGCGTTAAACGCTTCTAATCTAATAAAATTTTAGTATAAAATGATTCTTTTTAAAAATTTACTGTACATGAAGGACATTAACTTTTTTTATAATAATATAATTTTTACAAACTTTTGAAATCTTTTTTCTAAAAATCAAAAAGATAATTATTTTGCGAAGATTAGATCAAGGCTAGTTCTCTCTATTATTTAGTGGTATTGAACAAACCTTTGTTAAAATGTTTACGAAAAATCTTTACAATATCTCTACTGCCAGGTTTCTCATGGTGCAATCTCTTCTTGACATTGATATATCATCCAAAAGATATCAATAGTTTCTTAATGTAACTAGATTATAAATATACGAGAACATTGTCAAATTACTCAAAATTAAGAAAATGAAGAAAAAACTAATGCACAACAGAAAAAATAGCTGTTTACCTGAAAATTGCGATCAATCTATTTCACGGTAAAGAAATTTTATATACTCGTAAACCATTTAAAATTAACTTTACTTAATTTGTCTTCTGATGTTATATTTTTAACTATGATTTAACTATATGTATTGTTTTAACTAATAGATTTTTATTTTGCATTCCTTCGCGAGGCATTTTAAACAGAGGCAGAAAGTAAAAAGGCAGTGCAACAAAAAATTCACTGTTATATGATAAAAAAAAAGAAAGAAATCATTGTGTAATTAGCGACAATTTCACCATCTGCACGAGAGTGACTATAATGCCAGGACGTGCCCAATACCATTCCTTTGAGTATTACTAAGTACTTGGTGTACCTTTTCTTAAGGGAAAACATTAATTTAAATTAATATATTTTCATATGCCATATAAACAACACATTTTAATTTTGTAAATATTGATTTTAGGTTTTTAAGTACCACAGTTTGAAGTATAATTATTTATTTATTTTAAAAATTCATATTTTTTAATACAGCTTTATCATTACTTTTTAGAATGTAATTTCCGCCAACAGCGATTTGATTGATAATTTGTAATTATGTATCCAAATTTCATTACAAAATATTAAATCTACTTGGAACTGTAGTTAAAAATTTTTCACTTCCGATATTTTTAAATACTTATGTCTAGATATTAAAGTAATATAGATTATAAAAATAAATTAATCAAGTAAAAAATTTTTAACTGAAGCATCAATTTATATTTTATAGTGAAAAATTGGATAAAATTAAAAATGTATTACTGAAATTTTAAAATGATGGCAGTAAATTTATTCAATTTTTCAATTTTTATTTTAAAGACAAAATATTAAATTATAGCTAAGTTTTAACAGCGTTTTCCCTTAAATCTAAATATTTACTTTTAAGTGTTTAGTAAATGAAAGTACGCTAAAACAAAAGTCGCCCAAAGTGTTGTGTCGTTGATGTCAATATTATCTAGTCTCCAAGATTCATGGCTTACATAAAAGCACACCTCCATGCAATTACTTATTCAGTTACATATATATTTTGTATTTAAGGAATAAAAAGTTAATGTATTTTCCTTTATATTGTATGCATAAAAGTAGAACTTTAATAACAATAAGTTCTGAGTGCTATATGTAAGATCTATCACAATTAAAATCATGAGATATTATGAACTTGTAAGAACAGTGAGCAGAGCCTTACACTATAGTGAAAAGTTCAAGTTTTAAAAAAAAGAATAAAGTAAAAAGTAAATTTAAAGAGTCTCTATATCTTTTCTAATAAAATACCTATTTCCTTTACAAAGTGAAATGAAAATAAATAATTTTTCATTGCTACAATGATATTAATGCAAGTAGTTCACTAAGCGTCTTTTATGCACTAGGTTTTATCTTGTTGCAAATAGCAACTATGATTTAAGCCAGTGCTCTATAAGTTCTCTGGAATGAGAGAATTTAAAATTGAAAATTTGTGATCTGAAGTTGTTAATGAATCTACACCCTGTCAAAAAAAAAAGAAATCATTGACATTAAATAAAAAAACAAAAAACAATGCAGCCTTATTTATGTAGTTAAAGCAAATATGCAAATCTTGTAGCTTAAGCTTGTAATTACAAAATTAAAATAATAAACATGGTTTGATTTCAATGTGCTTACTGCCAATTTTGTTGTTATGTTCCTGATCAATCACTCTGTAAACGACAGTACTTTTGACTTAAAACAATGCCTGATCATGGAGGAAAAGGAGGAAAAGGAGGAAAGGGGGGAGAAGGTGGAGAAAGTGGAGAAGGCGGAGGAAAGCCCAAACAGTCCTTTTTAATAGATTTCCTCGCGGGAGGTGTGTCGGCCGCTGTCGCCAAAACTGCGGTAGCTCCGATCGAGCGAGTGAAACTATTGCTCCAAGTACAGCATACGTCAAAACAAATTAGTGCTGATAAACAGTATAAGGGTTAGAATTAATTTATGATTTATTGATTTATAAACTCCTTTTTTTAAAATGATTAATTTCTTTTAAATGAACTAATATTAAATCTTTAAAATTTATTCTTTTGAATGTAAAAATTCTGGAAATCAAAATTCTTTATTCAATTTCATAAAAGAGCATGTTTTTTTAAGTAATTCAGTGTATTTAAATTTGTTAAGATATTTATAATAGAATAGTAAACAAATTCTAATGATTTCAGGAATAATTGATATCTTAGTGAGAGTACCAAAGGAAACTGGATTTTTAAGCCTTTGGAGAGGCAATCTTGCTAATGTTATAAGATATTTTCCCACACAAGCATTAAATTTTGCTTTTAAAGATAAATTTAAAAGAGTATTCTTAGGTGGTGTTCCAAAAGATGCATTTTGGAAACAGTTTTTTGGAAATTTAGCATCAGGAGGTGCAGCAGGTGCTACATCTCTTCTTTTTGTCTATCCTTTGGACTTTGCCAGAACAAGGTAACTTTACTAGTTTATTTAATAAACTGTAATAGCAATAATATTATATTGTATTTTATTTAATAGTTTAGAAATTTTCTGTAACAAAATAATTTGATGCAGATTAGGTGCAGATGTTGGAAAAGGAGATCAAAGGGAATTTAAAGGGACCACAGATTGCATTGTGAAAGTCTTTAAACATGATGGACCAATAGGATTATATAGAGGATTTGGTGTCAGTGTTCAAGGGATTATAATATATAGAGCAGCTTATTTTGGATTCTACGACACTATAACTAATCAATTGATGCCAAATCGCAAAGCCTCGTTTATTATTAATTTTCTTATTGCTGAGGTATTTATACTCATTTTTGGCCTAGCGGGCCGAAAGTACCATTTTTTCTTCCGGCGCTCGATCGAGAAGGTCGTAATTTCGGCCTCGCTAGACCAAAAAGTACTATACGCGACACGGGAGGCAAAAAAGAATGCC